>JAZGTK010002635.1:13544-30846 GCA_036877625.1 Ambastaia sidthimunki | reverse complement strand
TACTTTACCAGGTGAAGCAGGTCTCCTTCAATCCACTGTTTCCAGCCACGGTTCTCTTTTTCCCCCTTCTGCACACACACCATTTTATCACCATCCCATGTTACCAGGGTCTGAAAACAAACAATGCTTCTGGTTAATGTAGAACATTGCGTCTAAAGACTGTGATAAAAAGTACCAAAACATACTATGGTATTTATTGGTATATGAATATTGTAATCATTCAATATCAGGATATTTGAGTACCATCATATTACCATGTAATCCAATGCACCATGGTCTGCCACATTTTACAATTAAAGCAGAAGCTTTGGTTAGACAGAAAACAGATAATAGACAGGAAATTCTTTTACAGAAACATTTGTTGCTATCCTGGTTGAAATTTTCTTCACATCCTGGTAGCAGTCCCTCAGTAAAGTAGTCTAAATATTTTACTATAAATATATTTCTTCTATGGAAGGCACGTGGCCATAAAACTGTTGTCCAATCATTGCATTCAGTCCAATGCAATGATAAGATGTCTTACTGGCCTGTTAAACTGTATATGTATATGGGTTCCAATTGCCAGCCTCTCTGAAAAAAGTCTACCCTACCTTTAACAGTGATACATTTTTGTTTCTGGACACTTACCTTAACAACTCTATTGTCCAGACCTTTTGTGTGCTCCTCAAACTCCTCGCCCATAGTGAAGTTGACCTCATAATTTCTAAAGGTGCTGAGCGTTTTGGTTTCAAATTTGTCTCCGCTCTGCACAATGACCTTTGTCTGTTTGAGGTGCACTGCGATCTTACGAGTGGCAAAGTCTATGTCTGTAGATGGGGGATAAGAAAATATGCTATTACAGCATTCATAGAAAAAAAAGGTTGGAAGACACTGCTTACAGTACAATTAAATATATATAAAAAATACGGCAAGAGGAAGTACTGGAATCAATGCTGAGACTGGCCTATTATGCAATAGATTGACAGAAATGACCTCACACATGTACACACATGGGGCCAAAGGTGATCAATGTGTTCAGTTTCACTAATCACTCCCCTTTATCAATCACTATCAAAGTGCATGATAAGATACTGTGACCAGCTTGAACTTTGACCAAGTACTGTGTTTATGCAATTTTATTAATTTCCCACACAGATACATCAATTTATAAATTACTATTAGGGTTTTCTGTGATTTTTTGGTTTAAAAATGTTTTTAATCTTTTCTTTCATGTGTTTATTTTTATAAAACAATCATTGTTTGTCTGTTTGTAACATTGCTGTACATTTATTTTTTGCAGACTTGAAAATGTCACCTTTATAAAATACTTTTTAATCTAAGAAGATTTAACCAGTCTGGTTAAATCAAGGGGACAAACTATGATTGTGTCTTAAGTGATATTTTAAGCCTTGTAAATATCTTGTAAGTACAGTAAATAGATCCATAGTCAAATCTCTGTATCAAATGGTCCAAATAATCTTCCACATAAGACTGAATGTTATGCAACCACCATGTATGAACAATCTATGAAACTCCACATTACATCTTTTATAACCTCAGATTGTGCAACAACTATATGTTTTTGAAGAAGTACGATTACAGGGATCTTGGTCCACTGAGAATAACACAAACTGAGTTAAAAAAACTTTCACTTACCCAAGGCCTTCATAACATCCTCAAAGTTATCATTGCTAATCATCTCCCATGATCCATTGTAATCAGCCGGCATTGTGAAGCTGGAAAGTTTTGTGTGTGTAAAGGGTTAGAATGTGCACAGGGAAAGAGGTAACGCACGGCCTTTTATAGCTGTGTGTGTGTGCGAATGTATTGTAGGGACATAGTTCCTTTGATAAAGCCCTTTAGCAACATTAAAAGAGGAGGAGTTTAAACATTTTAAACTCTCCCTCTTTTAATGAAAATAATGTGTTTATGTCAGCTATTAATATTATCTACAGTATTTATAGCCTGTACAAATTTTTTTAACCCCCTTAGAATCTTTTGTGCGACAGAAAGATTTTGTGGATGTTAAAGTTTCTTTATGAAACCATACAGCCCCCAAAAAATGTTGCAGTGTACCTTAAGCAAACTGTAAAAAAAAAAAAAAATAATTTAAAATAGCAAAACTTAAATAGCATGATCATGCCATTTAAGTTTTGCTATTTTTAATTTTTTTTTTTTTTTTTTACACTTTACATTATGAGGTAGGGAACAATGATATAAGACCACATTGAATATCTATAGGATTTAAAATTCCCAGACCAACAAACCATTCTGACATAAAATTAGGTATTTTTTCCAGACTTTGCGCTGCTTCACTATTCTGAAAATGACTGTGTTACAGTAACTGTACAAAAGCTCAGATTTCCTTCCACAGATGCAAAAAACAAGATTCTCTGTGGAACGTTCTCATATTACAGGGGGCAAATGGTATTGTAGGCCTTATTTGTGGGCCTTATTTCATTTCTAACCACCACATGTGAAAGTATAGGGCATATTAAGTAATATTATAAGTTAACAGAGAAGATCTGTGTCTTTCACAGAAAAGTGACTTACTACAGTACTTTTGATCTCTGTCACCATGAGATAAAACACTGTCATTGTCAGCTCAGCATACAGGGTGTGTAAACCACTTTCTGATTACAATAATGATTACAATAACCATTACATTATTAATACGGAGCAATCTGCAAGTGTTGAAATCTGAAAGGGATTTAACCTTAGATTATGAGAATGACACCACTGAAATACACTAGCATTTCCAGCTCGCAAAGAAAATAAAGATTTATTTAGGCAGTATATATCTTTGATTTCTCTACTATTAGAGCCAGTAGAGGCAGAGGCCAATGCAATGAGTAAATGACTTATCTGAGAACGACAAATGTTGAAGGCAATGATTGAAAGTCTCCACATCCTGGTAGCAGCCACTAAGTGGTTTAAATATATTTATTTAAATATATAAATATTTTTGGTGGAAGGTGCAGGACCAAAAATGTTTGTCCAATCATTGTATTCAGACCAGATAGGATGTCTTATTTGCCTGTCAAACTATGTATGCATTCATGTGTTGGAGCAGGCTTAAGATATTATGCTTTCAAAGCTGGCATGCAATTGCTACTCCCTCTGAAATTGCCTACCCTACCTTTAACATAAGGAGAGCACCTTTTGACAACATCTGTGTTAAACAGATTGACAACAGATTTCTTACATAGCTGTGCTAGTTTCATGTCCCTGTATCTTTAATATTTTATTATCATTATTTAATAAACAGTTGTTTAACAAGTAGAATAATGTCATCATTACTGCAACAAATGGCTAACCTCAGCATTAAGAGACCATCTGTAAAACCAGGCTATTTGTAGTTAAAGAAAGTTCTAAAAAAATAGAGCAGGGGGGGATATTGCTTAAGAGAGCGCAAGGGCATGCTTGTTTATTACCCTTTCCTCTCCTGTACTTACTGACTATACAAAAAAATCTTTGAATCAAAAACTAAAAAAAAGCATTGATCATGCCTATTAAACATGAATTGTGAATTCATGAATTAAAATGAATACTAATACTTAAGTAATCTCTGCTTCAATAATCAGATGTTCCTTCGACAGCTATTGGCGTTTTAAAGGCATAACCTGCCATTCCTGTTGTCAATAGTTTGTTTAATGGTTATAAATAATGGCTCCATTGTGAACTTTAGTTACCTTGTGATCCACAGAAAGAGAACTAGTAACCAGTTTGATAAAGATTAAATAACCTGTTTTAATCTTAGCCCAAGCTGTAGTCTTTTTTTTTATCATTGTAAGAAGCATTTCTGAAAAGCACTCTTTAATAAACTAATACTTAAAAAAACTTTCCGGCAAATGTTATAGGATCAATGTCTGCTCTCTCCTGGTGGCCCCTAGGAACTACATGTGTTGCGGGATCTACCTACTTGTGTCGATGACTGAAATGTTGTGTTACAACAGAATCCTAAATTCAGTTCATAATTCTTAAGTGCTTATTTGCCATGGTTAATCAAGTACATAACCTGCTTAGCCTCATTTTTGCAATAAAGATTATACTTACGTATATATACCGTGGAAATCAAAACTAGAAGAACAATTAATGAACACTTTATTTTTGCAGAAATAATGTAATCTTTTATAATCTTTTTGTAATCGTTCTAAATTTAAAGGAATTTTAGTTGTGGTAAACTCTTCTTTCAGTCTTTTCCACAGTTCGATGACTGTAGTGGGTTTCTTAGACGTAACTTTGTCACCAAGGATTTTCAATCGGGCTTAGATCAGGACTATGGGCTGGCCATTTCATTATTTCAATGTTTTCAGTTTCAAGGAACTTCTTTACCTGTTTTGCTGTGTGACAGGGGGCATTGTCCTGCATGAAAATTGCTGGCCGATGTGGCGATAAACGCATGGAAGGAACCGCGTGTTGGCGCAGGAGGTTCTGAAACACTTGCATTCACTCTTCCTTGTAGCTGTACAAGAGATGCCCAACTTTTGCAGAAAACATCCCCCAATGACACTTCCTCCTCCACTGACTTCTTTACACACATTTGGTTCAGTCTTTCCCCAGTTTGATGACGAACATAATGTTTCCCATCATTCCCAAATAAATTAAACTTACTTAAATTGCTGAAGTGAACTTTGGTTGAACTGATTGCCCATTGAGATTCTCCGTGTTATCACATCCTCTTGTGCGTTTGTCTTTCGTGGACGACCAGCCATTTTTTGGGGAACTTGAATGAGTTGACATTGTAAAGATGCAATATTCTAGAAATCTTAGATTTGGAACAACCAACTTCTCTTGCTATGGCTGAAAGGGTCATCCCTTTGGCCTTCATCTGGACAACCTGCTGAGGGTTTCAGTGACTTTAGAACGGCTCATCATCTTGCAAATTAGTAAAAAGTTAGGCTGCCAGTTAAGTTTGACCTTCCTTCTAGTTCTATTGCATTTACTTGTTTATCCAAAAGCTGTGTAAAGAATATTTTGTAATATTAGTTTAAATAATAATCAAGTAGAATTCACAGAAATTAATCAAATTTACAAGTAACTGAAACCAACATACAAAACCACCATCAGAGAAAACGTAATTGGACTTAAAACCTCAAATTTAGATGCTGTGATAAAAAAAAAATTAAACAAGGTTATATTTTAGCATATTCAATGCAGTCACCCTTTTCCTAGAATTCACAAAAATGTTTTCTTGATGTTTTATTACCCAGTTTTGAGTAATTATCTTGAGAAACTTGAAGGAGTTCCCCTCTATACTATGCCCTTATTGGCTGCTTGTTCTTCATTATATGGCCCAAACCATTCATTTTAATAACTTTTAAAATAAAATTGTAATTTTCTGAAAAACAGAAATTAATGTTGGTACAGTTATATTCTACTCTACAATAATAATTTTAAACATTTAAACAAACAGCTTTAGATGAAAAGATTTTTAGGATAAAAAGAAACATTTCAGTCAAGTGTTTCCAAACTTCTGACTGGTAGTGTATACTTGGTCTTCTCAAGAAAAGCTCATAGGAAGTGAGTTACATGCACAAATAAATTCCAACCTGAAACAGTATTTTTATTCATAGGAAGTTATTTCTTTCCCACTTCAGTGGCCAACAAACTGAACATCCTAAGTGAAATTTGTATTAAAGTATAAGCTTGTATGAAAAAGACATTTAAGCAAAAATGCCTGCTGACAACTGCATTACATATATTTGCGATGCACAATTCCAAGACTGGGTACAAAAGTTAATTGCTGTTCATAACTTAGGTTGATAAGGAATTAATACTGAAAGTATGCAACACAGATCACTAAAACATCTTCCCAATATGAGAAATCACAGTACTTTGCTGCAAGTACTAATTTGATTTACTGTACTTAGCAAATAGGTACCAATTTATAGTACATGGCATTGCAATGCATTTAAATTGAATATAAAAGAGTAATGCTTAACAGAAAAGTTTAAATATACAATGGTTTGCTACAAACTGATTCTCAGAAACCTCTGAAAAAATGTCAAAGAAAAAAATAATTACAACAAAAAATTGGAACTTAACAACAAAAAGAGGAAGAGAGGAAAAATTTGTACATTTTGGCTCAACAATCCCTTTCTTACAGTGACAATACAAAACGTGTCTGACTCAATTTGTTTACTTTATAATGTGTTTGGATATAAAGTGTGTTTGGACTTAAATGCTCTCTTGAATCCTACAACTCAACCAAGATTAAAAAAGAAAAAAGTCAGAGCAAATGGTAAACATAGTTGACCCCTGAGTTTTAATGCAGAACTAGTGTATAAAATACCTCATTACAGTGTGCCTTTTAGTGCAAGCCAGCAAAATATGCTCGATTAAACAGGAGGTATATTACGATAGCACCCAAGCAGACAATCTATGCAGTCAATCCTGTTGGCCAAATCACAGGGTGGGGCTGGTTTAAACCAGCAGATCAAATACGCATTTATAAATCATTTGTTGTTTTTTTTCATAGAAAATATAAATATCCCTGAATGAAACTGATTCACAGTATATTGAGGACTCCAGTGCTACTACCATTTTATTTGGGGACAATCAAGTGTCTTCAAGGTCTCCAGTTAGTGTCTCTTGTATGGCCAGACTGCCTAGGTTTGTCATTCACTGTCTTGGTAATTTACAGTCCGTTTGCCTCCATTTCTGGTCCGGATACGCCTCGCCCGTTGAGGTTTTCCATATGACACGTCGCTATCCTCATCAGAAAGGTCTCTTTGACGTTTCCTTAAGCGTACAGTTCCACGCTCAGAGCCTCTAAGCCTTCTCTTTGGGCTGCTCTGCGAACCTGAGCTGGTATCGGATTCCGACTCATCGCTCTCAGAGCTGCTTCCATCATCATGGCTTCCATCGCTTTCACTTTGCATCTGTTTGGGACTGTGGCGCACTTTATGTTGGCGAGTTGCTTTGAGAAGCTTTTCCTCTGACTCTCGTTTGCTGCGTAACCGTTCATTCTCTGATTTACACCCTGTTTCTGAGCTGCTTTCAGAGTCAGCTGAGCCTTTTTTCAAGCGCTTGGTGGGTTTTGCACTCTTTCTTTGAGGTTTTGTACACTCGTTTTCATCACTTGTCCTGCTTTGGTCATCAACTTCAGAATCTGCGGAACAGACACGTTTCCTTTTGGAATTCCCTGATGTTTTTCTTACACAGGAGTTGATCCGCTCCTTGTTTCTTCTATGTTCTGACTGAATTTTAACCTCAAAATTCAAGTCCTCATCAGAGTCCTCCATAATGTACTTTTTCTTGGGAAGAGCTCTGAGAATGAGTCCTTCAGAAGGAGCTTTACGGCAAGCCTTCCTCCTCGGATATGTTTTCTTGTCTTCCTCAGAATCATCACTCTGTTGCCATTCATCGGAGGTAGTGGCCTCCTTTCTTGGTCGTCTAACCTTCTCTTTATTATCTGAAGTGGAAACATCTGAGCTTGCATCCAGCTTCTTGTTCCAAACACTGGATGCACGCTTTCTGTTTCTAAATGATCTTCTTTCTTCACCATCATCACCTTGATTCCCCTCATCTTCATCTGATTTAATTCTCTTGCTTTGTGCAACAGATTTCTCTGAACTGGAAACATCTGAGCTTGCATCTTTCTTTTTTCTTTGAGAGTTGAATGTCCACCTTCTGTTTCTAAGCGACCTTTCAGCAGTATCATTGCTTTGATTCTCCTCATCATCATCTGACATAATACCCTCTATGTGTGCAATGGATTTCTCTGAACTAGACACATCTGAGGTTGCATCTTGCTTCTTTCTCTTCCAATTTTTGTTTCTGAGTGATCTTTTCTCAGCACCATTGCCTTGGTTCTCTTCATCATCATCATCTGATTTGATCCACTTCCTTTGTGCAAAAGATTTCTCTGGAACATCGCTAAGTTCCTCTGAGTCCTGTGTTGTTGCATGTAATGCATTGATGGCCGAGGTTTTCTTGTGGAAGACTTGGAGTTTTAAAACAGAAGCTTGTTCTTGGCTTTCTGATGGTAATATACTCCTCTTCAGCTCCGTCACCTCCACCTTTCTTCCGTTTTGATGAGGGTGTTTTTGAGCTCTGGGCACTTCATCCTCATCAGAACTATCTGGCTTGCCTGACTTATGTTTTTGGCGTTGGTCTCTGGAGCAGTTTTCCTCTTTATCACTGTGATTCAGTTGTTTTATTCTACTGACAGCAGCTTTTGCAGTGATCCTAGTGGACTTCCGTCTGAAAGTGAGGTTTTCATCTGACTCCTCTGCCAAACTTTCATTCACACTCTGCCCATTATCAGAATTGTCCTCACTTTCATTATATTGGCATTTGCTGCTTTGTCCATTAATGACAGTTGTTTCTAAAAAAAGGAAAACAAAATTTCAGAAGTTTTTTTGAGTCTTCAATCATTAAAAATGCTTGACAATAAAGCTCAATAACATGGACAAGGATATTAGCAAGCATACCCTTTTTCTGTGCTATCCGTCTGCATGATCTACGCCCAACTCTTCGGCTCTCTTTGCTGTGAGAAGAGAAGTCACTGTTGGCACTAGTCTCACTTTTCTCTTCATCGCTGGCTGAAGCATCACTTTCATTTGATTCTGTGAGCAAAAGAAAAGAAACAGAGTGACCAATGAAAAGGTAAAGAGGACATGCATTCAAAATACCTGTCATTATTTGTGAAGGCTTGTACCTCTCTCAGTGGTCTATGAGCAGGTAACATTCAGACTGCCTAATAAAACAATATGCACTTCTGAAACTAATTACTAGACCAGGGCACTTTGTCACTTAATAGTAGCCTTCTCTGTATGAGCCTGTGTAACCGATGACCCAGACAGGTCCCCATGCTAACTGCAAACTATCTCCAACACATGAAATTGGCCCAAGATCATCCAGACTGGACCGTGGATGATTGGTAGACACATTCATTGGGCACACATTTACCTGGAATTCAGCTGATGTGAAGTTTGACTATCACTAGTGTTCAAGTGTGTAGTTGGTGCATTTCAAATGTTGATTATCCATTGACTTATAGCTGTAATAAGTAGCTTAAACTTGTACTTGTAAAACTTGTAAAAGTAAACAAAATAATGATTTAGAATTTGAGCTGTTGGGTTTAATATCACAGGAAGAGTCAGTTTTTCTTCAATCTACATTGTCACGTCAGTAAACAGAAAGAAGATTCGACTACTAAAGTGCATGTGTTTAAGTCTTGTTTTTGACTTTGTTTTTTGTAAACTCTTGTTTAGAATATGAAGCTGCTTTGCACTAATACAAGACTTAAAGCTAATGAAAGATTATTAATAAGTTTAAGTAGTTGCTATTTGCAAAGTGTTTAGTTTACTATACAGGTATTAAAATATGGTTACATGTAATGCATGAAATTTTCAATTTCCAGCAAAAATTGTGAGAAGTTATTACCCTCCTGAGAAGCATCCTCTTCCTCTGATTCGGCACTGCTCTGAAATACAGCAGAGCGCTTGCTAGATCGAGTCATGTGCCGGACGTCGTCTCCGCAATCCTCCTCATCAGAACCATCATCCAGGGTATCTATGAGTTTCATCTTACTGACTGCTGCCATTGCAGTCTTACGGGTCCTCGGCCGACAACTGGCAGAAAACGACAACTTGTTCTTGGAGGTGTCCGAGTCCTGCGATAGATCCTGGTCAGAATTGCTGCGAGATCTTGCCCTCTGATTCTCATGGGACCTGCTGTGCCCATTTACGTGTCTCTCTAAAAAACACAAGACAGTCACTTTAAGCAAGACAAAGTGTTTGTGTAAAATTTCTAAGCATTTTCCTTAGAAACGTAGTTGTTATTTTTCCAGCTGCTTGGCATACGCATCTGTTCACATTTACTAGTAATTTATATAATTTGCATGTGTAATCATAAACCTCTGTAAACAGAAAACACACATCAGAAAAACATCAGTCCACACCAGTTTTTGTACCTGTTTAACTAGAGAAACAAATTTCTTATTATTCCATGTAGTCTCCCAATTTATACGAAATCATATAAAGCACAATATTTACAGTAATTTAGCATTAATTACAGAATCTCAAAAGATCTTCAAAATGGAGATTGGAAAAAACCACTACAGATGGTACACACAAATATTGGTAACTACATATTAGCCAAAAAGCTGGATATGAGAGTCAGTCTCAATGAATCAGTGCATCTCACCATGTCTCTGCTTTGCTCCTTTGTTCTGTGTGGCTTTCCTCGTAGCTCTAGTCTCTCGCCTAAAGAGATGAGATGAGGAAGGCATCTCATCCTCTTCAGACTCACTCAAAGACTGTTTGCTCTCCTGATCAGACCCTATATGGAGAAGATAAAGAAAGTTGTCACCCATACTAAATTGTTTTCTTACAGCTTTATTGGTAGAGCATTGCACTGCCAGGACAAAGGCTGTGTGTTCTATTCCCAGAGAATGTATGTACTGATAAATTGTATACTTTGTAATTGTATGACAGTAAGTCACTTTGACATAAGAATTTACTATGCATTTTATCCAGAGTTCGATTTTTAATGTGTAACAAAATTGTGTTGGGGGAAATGTTTTGTAAGTCTTACCAGAGGAAGATGAGCCACTTGGCCTTAAGCCATTCGATTCGTTGACTCTACGGCGCTCTAATGCAGACACTTTGGTAGAGGTAGATTTGGTTGTAGACTGTTCTGTTTTTTCCTGAGTTTTCATAGTATCCCTCTTTTGTCTAAAGCCAGAAAGAGACACAAAGTCAGGTTTGTTGTCTTCTGTATGCAAATGACTAATTCTAGAACGCTTTCACACTGGGCTGTTTGCTGCATCTGACTATAAAAGTGACATGTTTTTGTTAGATATGGTAACCCATATCCAAAATGTGACCTCTGCATTTAACCAATCACTGGTGAGGAGTGAACACACACTGCAAGTCGTGAACACACACACACACCCGGAGCAGTGGGCAGCTATCACTGCAGCTACCGGGGAGCAAGCAGGGGTTAGGTGCCTTGCCCAAGGGCACTTTAGTTGAATCGAACCAGCAACCTACTGATTACAAGCCCGACTCACTAACCAGTAGACCAACGGCCCCTATGAGCGCGACTGTTCCCAGCTCCCACTGCAGCATTGGTGTAGTTTCACATTTACTTGATTCAATTGAACTCATAGAATTTGCGTTATGAGTTCAATTTGCGTTATGAGTTTATGCGTTATGAGTTCATTGGTGCATTTGCGTTAACCTTATGTCATCACCAACATGCATTCAGAATGCACAGCAGAGTGGACAACAACTTTTACAGCAGTGAGATCAGGCCTACCGCGTGGATTCTTGGCTAGAGGGAATCGACTCCTGATGCTGCAGCTTTTTCCTGAACCTCTGACTGCGTCTCAGCTTCAAGCTACTTTTGATGGCAGTCTTGTAATCCGAAATGATTTTTCGAATACTTTCCTCGAAAAATGCTGAGAGTCGCAAAGTCATGCTATAAATCTATTAACCAACACAAAAATTAAGGTTAGGTCATATTCATCTAAGATTAAGCAAAAATTTATTTTGCACTTGTGCATCTAGACCATCTTAGATTACTGCACTACCTTCGACCGTTTATTTGGTGTGTAGGCTTTAGCATTGGCAAATATAAGCCTGGTGTCCTTGCAAAGGTCTGTGGGATTTTCATAACGGTCTTCTTCAAGAGTTTGTCGGATAGTTCCAAGGTCCATAGGCATATCAATAATATCCAAGTAGTCCTGAAATACACCAAGACAAAAGGTTAGAATGTTACTTTCAAACCAAACAAAACTTTTGAAGCTTTAACTGTTGGACAAAAGTCAGACTCACAGGATATTCGCTGGGATCTACGGGATCCCGGAAAGGCTCAGAGTCCTCACACTGTAACATGTAGTCCAACAGCCGCTTGCAGTGGTCCTTCCATGCATCCCTGTCCTGCATAACCTCCACCGAGGACTGCAAACATAGACAGAAGCACTAGCATCATATGTCTGTTTTCATTTGATCAAACCTCTTTTGAAATTTTTTCATAACTTTTTAAAATCCTTGACACTACCTGACAAAGTCTTTGTCCAGCTGAAGTTCCAGGCGCATCAATATCATCCAGGTCCTGAAAACAACGTATGCATCAATCTCATGTTTCCAAGAACACAGCAGATACAGGTAGAACAACAAATCATACCTCATCATCAGAGCACTCCATGTTTTCTACAGCATTGTAGATCTCCATGATATCCATACAGTCAGGTTTACTGCAGGTAAAAACATAAGCTACAGCCCAAAACAACATTTGCGTTAAGAGTAACTTCATTATGTTGAAGGACTGACCCTATGAACTTTAAGAGAACACTGGTTATGATCCTTGCAGATTGTGCTATCTTGCTGCGGGGCTCGTTGAAGGTTTTGGCATTTTGTTCAATGTGTTTGATATCCCAGATGAGTGCAGACAGTCGCCTGACATGTTTAAAACAAACAAAACCAGAATACACAAATACTTAGTATAGAAAATTAGTGTGTTAGATTTTATAGTTCCAATCCCCCAAAAAATTGTCAACATTGATTGTATGGAAAAGAGCAACATCAACATGTTAGTAATCTTTTCCGAATGTGCTCCACAAAATAAAGTCATGCTTGATGGAAATTGTAATCTTTGGGGAGCTTTACCAACCTGTAGAAATTGTGCTTTAATCGTAGTTTAATGGTGTTCAGGTCTGTGGGATATGCAATGACAGCGCAGTACGTTGGATATTGAACAAGGTCAACTGGACCAGAGAATGGTGCAGTGATATCTGCAAACAATCAAGACAAAATTGTAAGTACGAAAGATGTAATTGTAAGTATTTGCTGATTTGGTTCCTTAAAACAGCGAACAGGAGCTATAGTTCCTCCCATGCAAACCATCTTGTTACTAGGATCTACAGCAGCATTGTGGTTTGTAAAGATACGGATGTTCTGAATGAAAATAGCACATTTAACTAGGTAACACAATCTACTGTATTATTCATGTCCATAGCAAAAATGTAGGACAAGTTATGCACCACAATTTGATATTTAGAAGTTTAAATCTGTAATCGCAGGTATGAGCAATGGTACTGTGCCACAAAAACACAAACTAATTATGTAATATAAAAACCAGGTGGCTAAGTCAGACTTGAAGAAAATAAAAGCACGCACCCACAGCTGTGAGCTGCTCTATGCCCATGACAATGCGTGTGCTTTCTGCCTCTCTCCCCCCGTGGCCCCATTCGCCCTCCCGAGGTTTATACAGGATATCAATCATCTCTTCATCTGTCACCGGTACTCCTGCACCCTCTGACTCAGGCTGCTGAGCTGCAATACAGAAACCAAAGAATGTGACCGAGGTTTGCAGTGATTTGCACTTGTTGCTAATCAAATAGTGAGTGGATCCTAAAAGTCAGACACTTTAGGAAAATTAACAAATTTCAGGATTTCAAAATTTTCTTTCCCTCAGCATGTATTCAAGCTGCCAAGGACAAATTTTATGAAAAACTGATATACGTTATGCCAGCATGAGCATTTGTGAGCTACAATAGAACCAAGGAAATTCAACCTTTGAATTAATTGAAGATAATCTGTGGTGTCCAAACCTCTAATATTTTCAGTCTGACATATTCTGACATCCACACTGTGCAACAAGATTTAAAATGTGTCAAATAAAAATTAGCTATCACACCAGTGCTTTGTCTAAAAAAGGATATCAGTGCTGAAGCCATTTGAAAGAAACAGCAGGTCATTTACATACTTTTCATAAATGTGAAATTGCAGCATGCAAGCTTAGAATACACAATATTATTGTCATAGATGTGGACATTACTTTAGTTAACATGCTTGGTGTGACCAGGCCTTAAATAAGGACATCACAGAGCCTGTTAATAATGTAACAGTGCAATCCTGATTAAGAATGTTCAAGTGCTAAATGCTTGAAAAAGAGGTCAGAATTACCATTTTCAGGAAAAGCTTCCACATCCCACGGACTCAGTTTCTCTGTCTCACCATTGTCCCACCTGAAGAAACAGGAAGTTACAGACACAGTTCATACCAAAAGACTACAGCGTACCTCTCAGTATTTCAAACAAATTTTGGTCTTACTTGACTTTAAAGCACTGAAAATGGCTGTCAGGATACTCAAGTTGATAAGGTTCCTGACAAACTATCGTACCAAACCACCAGGCGTCATCGATCACGGAACGAAACCGATCATCTACAGCAAGCAAAGCACAATGACGTGTAATGACACAACTGATGCTCTACTTGTGTACATCACTAAATGGTTGAATTTTGACAGAAGGTAAAATCACAAACTAACTGTCAGCTCTATTCATATTTAACACAGTCAACTTACTCGGCCTCCACACTCTGCTCCGCGCCTCATCGTAACTTTGACGCAGCACCAAGAAATCAATCACGTCCGGCATGTCATGATATCTAGAGGAAAAAAGCACCAAAACATTTACTACAAAACAGGAACAATAAAAGAATGTTAAAAATTGTGAATAATAAATTATAAATAATAAAAGATTGTTAAACAAAAAGTGCTGACTTACTTTATTGAGAAGGACCTGTCTGTTATCTTGCCAGTTCCAGGGTCGATCTGGGTCAGTTTCAAACAGCAGAGGGTTGGTGGACACACCTCATACTTGATTCCTGTTATTTTTACAAACTCTTGGTCCTAGTACAAAAAAGTGCAGACATGAAAACGGTTGACAACATTAAACAATAAATGCTGTTATATTGTTTTAATTCAATCTAATCTCAGCCCCATAATACCGCCCATAACTATATTTAATATATTATATACATTTTATTTTGCATCTACTTGTAAATACATCACTCTCCCGTACATGTCATGATTTTGCTATTTTCTGTCTGATCAGTTGTCTGGACAGTGCACACCAAAGACATCTTAATATCAAACACTTTTAAATTAACATGACAAGTGTGCATGCATCTCTCAGAAGTTTACAACCATTGCTAGATGTATAGCAAACACTTGGTTTAAACTGCAAATCATAAATAACCAGTACTACATGTTAAGTCACTTTAGTAAAGCATTCAGTTGCATTGTTTTAAATCTTACTCTTAACTCCATTTTCTTCCATGGCTGTTTGTCTAGATTAATGGGGTACAGGTTACTTCTACAGACTGTGTCTACATACGCCTCATGACCCTGACGAAAATAGATGACCTGTGAAGACAAAACACAAAGTGACACTGGATATACACATTTTGCACGAGTACATAAAGTCAAGTAAAATGACATACCTCGTCTCCCATCTGAGGGACAAAGGGCGACTTCCTGGGAATGAAGTCAGTGATCCACGCTGAAGGACGAAATTCGTTTGAGACCTCTCTGTTGATGGGTGGCCTCGGTTTCGGACGCTGAGTTTTACAAAGAGACAGACATACAAACTCAGCTACAAAAACAAAAAATCTATTTAAAAATCCATAGTTCTTTTACAACTAATTATTCAAAGCAATTAAGTATTTGGCAGAGTGTGCCAATCATAGCCACCTTCAGATTCCTCCACAAAAAAAATAAATACAAAAGTGAAAGTATAATGTAGCTTATGCATTTTGTCTCCTACTGTTAGCTGGAAAAAAATAAAATAATAATTGTTTACTAAAATTTTTATTTTTAGCCTTCCTGGCAATGTTTAGGATTCACTGCTACGGTTTAAGCTTAGAATCAAAATTCTTTAGCCACACATATGCCCAGAGTTCCTATATCTTGTAGTTGTGTTTCACTGATCAGGTCTGCCAGAATCAAAACCAATTCTAAGTCTGGACTAAAAAAAACATTTACACAAACATTATTTGCTTTGTGTTCTTGTAACGTTTGGATGGCTATCCTGTGGTCATTAGAACCTGTATCAGCTTCAGCTTTGTGTCAAGCTTTCCGAAGTGTCCCATCCCACTTCATCACACTATTCAGCTATGAAGTCTCCCAGCTAAGAACCAGCATCATTGAAAGGGGTTTCAAAAGATCATAGAAAATCTGTAACTCTTTAAATTATAATTGTTGTATTGGATGGGTCAGAAGACACCTTTGGTGTTTTGCTTTTGGCCTTCTTGTGCTTGCATGGTGAAGACATCGGTTCTTCTTCAAGAGTCTGATCCTGATCCTCCTCTGCTGCCTCTTCATCCTCATCTTCATCCTCAGAGCTGCTGATCCTGCGGCAGGCACGCCTTCGCGATGGAGATGCAGGTGGCCGCAGGCTGATTCCAGCATCTGCCACCCAGTCAGAATCACTAGAGTGGCTTTAATCATGTGAAACAAAAGACATTTATTTATCATAAATATAAAGACATAAATATAAATTCATGATTAACTGATTTCATCTACTGCTAGCTAAAAGTCTCTGGCAAAACTAATGCAAAAACCGGTTTTACTTTACCACGAAAAAACCCCAGCAAATTTAATGCTTGAAAGTTTTCAAGGGTAATGCATTATGTATCATGGGCTCTACACACACACTCAGGACTCAGTAATGGCAATACAATGACTGATAAATCAAACAACAAATCATCATTTTATCAAATTTATAATCATTATCTCTGTAAATAATACATTATAAAATTCAACAATTATAAAAAGTATAACAACTATTAGCAAGATATTTAAATATTTATTCACTCAACATTTAACCATCAAGCCTTTTTCCTGTCTACATTATTCACTACTGAATCATAACTCACCTTGTAAAAAAATGTACACAAAGGTTATAGTTTGGTCAACATAATCATAATAATAATTATATTACCCAGGGCTCTAGAGTGCGACCAATTTTGTCGCACGGGCGACATCATTTCTCAATGGTGCGACTAAAAAAAAAAAATAGGAGGTTGCACCGGTGCAACCAGGTGAGTAGCCTAGGCCCATCAGATAAACAGAGTGGATGTAGCCGCAGATGATGAGAGAAGATGAAAAGAACGATTGACAACTTCTTAGTTAAGAATGTTAAGTTAAGGCCTGATCTGTCCATAAATCATAACCAATGCTCTGACACTAAGCCATCAACCTCCCAGGTTATGTCAAGCCCTGGTCTGGAGACCGCATTAGATAATGAGCCACATTTCCCTGACTAAGATACAGCAAAGCCGATAATATAATGCACTGAATTTACTGTAAAGAGTGTGGGAAGACCATGGCCGGCAATAGTGCATTTGTGACCGGTTCTAATACATTTCGAATTGAAACGCTGAAAAAGCACAATGCATCTATAAAACACATTACATGCCACGATAAATGCACTGCCCAAGTGTCCCCTCTCCCTGCTGCCTTTCAGCGGCAGGCAGCGGCAAACAAATCATCAGACGAGGCCGAGATGATATTCAAGTTTAAC
>JAZGTK010002635.1:0-13494 GCA_036877625.1 Ambastaia sidthimunki | reverse complement strand
TATACTTACGTATATATACCGTGGAAATCAAAACTAGAAGAACAATTAATGAACACTTTATTTTTGCAGAAATAATGTAATCTTTTATAATCTTTTTGTAATCTTTTGTAATCGTTCTAAATTTAAAGGAATTTTAGTTGTGGCTATACCACGCTAATAGACCAGTGTTTTACAAAATAACCAAGGGATTTTAGCACAAAGAAAGATTACAACAAACATTTCTGAAGGTTACAGCAGTAAAAATTAGTAGGAAGTATACAGGCCCTTGTTTTGAATGACTTCTGCACATCTGCGGCCACAGGACATCACTAGTCTCTCACACTGCTCTGCTGTGATTTTGGTAAACTCTTCTTTCAGTCTTTTCCACAGTTCGATGACTGTAGTGGGTTTCTTAGCCATAACTTTGTCACCAAGGATTTTCAGAGATTTTCAATCGGGCTTAGATCAGGACTATGGGCTGGCCATTTCATTATTTCAATGTTTTCAGCTTCAAGGAACTTCTTTACCTGTTTTGCTGTGTGACAGGGGGCATTGTCCTGCATGAAAATTGCTGGCCGATTGGGCGATGAACGCATGGAAGGAACCGCATGTTGGCAAAGGAGGTTCTGAAACGCTTGCATTCACTCTTCCTTGTAGCTGTATAAGAGATGCCCAACTTTTGCAGAAAACATCCCCCAATGACACTTCCTCCTCCACTGACTTCTTTACACACACTTGGTTCAGTCTTTCCCCAGTTTGATGACGAACATAATGTTTCCCATCAGACCCAAATAAATTAAACTTACTTAAATTGCTGAAGTGAACTTTGGTTGAACTGATTGCCCATTGAGATTCTCCGTGTTATCACATCCTCTTGTGCGTTTGTCTTTCGTGGACGACCAGCCATTTTTTGGGGAACTTGAATGAGTTGACATTGTAAAGATGCAATATTCTAGAAATCTTAGATTTGGAACAACCAACTTCTCTTGCTATGGCTGAAAGGGTCATCCCTTTGGCCTTCATCTGGACAACCTGCTGAGGGTTTCAGTGACTTTAGAACGGCTCATCATCTTGCAAATTAGTAAAAAGTTAGGCTGCCAGTTAAGTTTGACCTTCCTTCTAGTTCTATTGCATTTACTTGTTTATCCAAAAGCTGTGTAAAGAATATTTTGTAATATTAGTTTAAATAATAATCAAGTAGAATTCACAGAAATTAATCAAATTTACAAGTAACTGAAACCAACATACAAAACCACCATCAGAGAAAACGTAATTGGACTTAAAACCTCAAATTTAGATGCTGTGATAAAAAAAAAATTAAACAAGGTTATATTTTAGCATATTCAATGCAGTCACCCTTTTCCTAGAATTCACAAAAATGTTTTCTTGATGTTTTATTACCCAGTTTTGAGTAATTATCTTGAGAAACTTGAAGGAGTTCCCCTCTATACTATGCCCTTATTGGCTGCTTGTTCTTCATTATATGGCCCAAACCATTCATTTTAATAACTTTTAAAATAAAATTGTAATTTTCTGAAAAACAGAAATTAATGTTGGTACAGTTATATTCTACTCTACAATAATAATTTTAAACATTTAAACAAACAGCTTTAGATGAAAAGATTTTTAGGATAAAAAGAAACATTTCAGTCAAGTGTTTCCAAACTTCTGACTGGTAGTGTATACTTGGTCTTCTCAAGAAAAGCTCATAGGAAGTGAGTTACATGCACAAATAAATTCCAACCTGAAACAGTATTTTTATTCATAGGAAGTTATTTCTTTCCCACTTCAGTGGCCAACAAACTGAACATCCTAAGTGAAATTTGTATTAAAGTATAAGCTTGTATGAAAAAGACATTTAAGCAAAAATGCCTGCTGACAACTGCATTACATATATTTGCGATGCACAATTCCAAGACTGGGTACAAAAGTTAATTGCTGTTCATAACTTAGGTTGATAAGGAATTAATACTGAAAGTATGCAACACAGATCACTAAAACATCTTCCCAATATGAGAAATCACAGTACTTTGCTGCAAGTACTAATTTGATTTACTGTACTTAGCAAATAGGTACCAATTTATAGTACATGGCATTGCAATGCATTTAAATTGAATATAAAAGAGTAATGCTTAACAGAAAAGTTTAAATATACAATGGTTTGCTACAAACTGATTCTCAGAAACCTCTGAAAAAATGTCAAAGAAAAAAATAATTACAACAAAAAATTGGAACTTAACAACAAAAAGAGGAAGAGAGGAAAAATTTGTACATTTTGGCTCAACAATCCCTTTCTTACAGTGACAATACAAAACGTGTCTGACTCAATTTGTTTACTTTATAATGTGTTTGGATATAAAGTGTGTTTGGACTTAAATGCTCTCTTGAATCCTACAACTCAACCAAGATTAAAAAAGAAAAAAGTCAGAGCAAATGGTAAACATAGTTGACCCCTGAGTTTTAATGCAGAACTAGTGTATAAAATACCTCATTACAGTGTGCCTTTTAGTGCAAGCCAGCAAAATATGCTCGATTAAACAGGAGGTATATTACGATAGCACCCAAGCAGACAATCTATGCAGTCAATCCTGTTGGCCAAATCACAGGGTGGGGCTGGTTTAAACCAGCAGATCAAATACGCATTTATAAATCATTTGTTGTTTTTTTTCATAGAAAATATAAATATCCCTGAATGAAACTGATTCACAGTATATTGAGGACTCCAGTGCTACTACCATTTTATTTGGGGACAATCAAGTGTCTTCAAGGTCTCCAGTTAGTGTCTCTTGTATGGCCAGACTGCCTAGGTTTGTCATTCACTGTCTTGGTAATTTACAGTCCGTTTGCCTCCATTTCTGGTCCGGATACGCCTCGCCCGTTGAGGTTTTCCATATGACACGTCGCTATCCTCATCAGAAAGGTCTCTTTGACGTTTCCTTAAGCGTACAGTTCCACGCTCAGAGCCTCTAAGCCTTCTCTTTGGGCTGCTCTGCGAACCTGAGCTGGTATCGGATTCCGACTCATCGCTCTCAGAGCTGCTTCCATCATCATGGCTTCCATCGCTTTCACTTTGCATCTGTTTGGGACTGTGGCGCACTTTATGTTGGCGAGTTGCTTTGAGAAGCTTTTCCTCTGACTCTCGTTTGCTGCGTAACCGTTCATTCTCTGATTTACACCCTGTTTCTGAGCTGCTTTCAGAGTCAGCTGAGCCTTTTTTCAAGCGCTTGGTGGGTTTTGCACTCTTTCTTTGAGGTTTTGTACACTCGTTTTCATCACTTGTCCTGCTTTGGTCATCAACTTCAGAATCTGCGGAACAGACACGTTTCCTTTTGGAATTCCCTGATGTTTTTCTTACACAGGAGTTGATCCGCTCCTTGTTTCTTCTATGTTCTGACTGAATTTTAACCTCAAAATTCAAGTCCTCATCAGAGTCCTCCATAATGTACTTTTTCTTGGGAAGAGCTCTGAGAATGAGTCCTTCAGAAGGAGCTTTACGGCAAGCCTTCCTCCTCGGATATGTTTTCTTGTCTTCCTCAGAATCATCACTCTGTTGCCATTCATCGGAGGTAGTGGCCTCCTTTCTTGGTCGTCTAACCTTCTCTTTATTATCTGAAGTGGAAACATCTGAGCTTGCATCCAGCTTCTTGTTCCAAACACTGGATGCACGCTTTCTGTTTCTAAATGATCTTCTTTCTTCACCATCATCACCTTGATTCCCCTCATCTTCATCTGATTTAATTCTCTTGCTTTGTGCAACAGATTTCTCTGAACTGGAAACATCTGAGCTTGCATCTTTCTTTTTTCTTTGAGAGTTGAATGTCCACCTTCTGTTTCTAAGCGACCTTTCAGCAGTATCATTGCTTTGATTCTCCTCATCATCATCTGACATAATACCCTCTATGTGTGCAATGGATTTCTCTGAACTAGACACATCTGAGGTTGCATCTTGCTTCTTTCTCTTCCAATTTTTGTTTCTGAGTGATCTTTTCTCAGCACCATTGCCTTGGTTCTCTTCATCATCATCATCTGATTTGATCCACTTCCTTTGTGCAAAAGATTTCTCTGGAACATCGCTAAGTTCCTCTGAGTCCTGTGTTGTTGCATGTAATGCATTGATGGCCGAGGTTTTCTTGTGGAAGACTTGGAGTTTTAAAACAGAAGCTTGTTCTTGGCTTTCTGATGGTAATATACTCCTCTTCAGCTCCGTCACCTCCACCTTTCTTCCGTTTTGATGAGGGTGTTTTTGAGCTCTGGGCACTTCATCCTCATCAGAACTATCTGGCTTGCCTGACTTATGTTTTTGGCGTTGGTCTCTGGAGCAGTTTTCCTCTTTATCACTGTGATTCAGTTGTTTTATTCTACTGACAGCAGCTTTTGCAGTGATCCTAGTGGACTTCCGTCTGAAAGTGAGGTTTTCATCTGACTCCTCTGCCAAACTTTCATTCACACTCTGCCCATTATCAGAATTGTCCTCACTTTCATTATATTGGCATTTGCTGCTTTGTCCATTAATGACAGTTGTTTCTAAAAAAAGGAAAACAAAATTTCAGAAGTTTTTTTGAGTCTTCAATCATTAAAAATGCTTGACAATAAAGCTCAATAACATGGACAAGGATATTAGCAAGCATACCCTTTTTCTGTGCTATCCGTCTGCATGATCTACGCCCAACTCTTCGGCTCTCTTTGCTGTGAGAAGAGAAGTCACTGTTGGCACTAGTCTCACTTTTCTCTTCATCGCTGGCTGAAGCATCACTTTCATTTGATTCTGTGAGCAAAAGAAAAGAAACAGAGTGACCAATGAAAAGGTAAAGAGGACATGCATTCAAAATACCTGTCATTATTTGTGAAGGCTTGTACCTCTCTCAGTGGTCTATGAGCAGGTAACATTCAGACTGCCTAATAAAACAATATGCACTTCTGAAACTAATTACTAGACCAGGGCACTTTGTCACTTAATAGTAGCCTTCTCTGTATGAGCCTGTGTAACCGATGACCCAGACAGGTCCCCATGCTAACTGCAAACTATCTCCAACACATGAAATTGGCCCAAGATCATCCAGACTGGACCGTGGATGATTGGTAGACACATTCATTGGGCACACATTTACCTGGAATTCAGCTGATGTGAAGTTTGACTATCACTAGTGTTCAAGTGTGTAGTTGGTGCATTTCAAATGTTGATTATCCATTGACTTATAGCTGTAATAAGTAGCTTAAACTTGTACTTGTAAAACTTGTAAAAGTAAACAAAATAATGATTTAGAATTTGAGCTGTTGGGTTTAATATCACAGGAAGAGTCAGTTTTTCTTCAATCTACATTGTCACGTCAGTAAACAGAAAGAAGATTCGACTACTAAAGTGCATGTGTTTAAGTCTTGTTTTTGACTTTGTTTTTTGTAAACTCTTGTTTAGAATATGAAGCTGCTTTGCACTAATACAAGACTTAAAGCTAATGAAAGATTATTAATAAGTTTAAGTAGTTGCTATTTGCAAAGTGTTTAGTTTACTATACAGGTATTAAAATATGGTTACATGTAATGCATGAAATTTTCAATTTCCAGCAAAAATTGTGAGAAGTTATTACCCTCCTGAGAAGCATCCTCTTCCTCTGATTCGGCACTGCTCTGAAATACAGCAGAGCGCTTGCTAGATCGAGTCATGTGCCGGACGTCGTCTCCGCAATCCTCCTCATCAGAACCATCATCCAGGGTATCTATGAGTTTCATCTTACTGACTGCTGCCATTGCAGTCTTACGGGTCCTCGGCCGACAACTGGCAGAAAACGACAACTTGTTCTTGGAGGTGTCCGAGTCCTGCGATAGATCCTGGTCAGAATTGCTGCGAGATCTTGCCCTCTGATTCTCATGGGACCTGCTGTGCCCATTTACGTGTCTCTCTAAAAAACACAAGACAGTCACTTTAAGCAAGACAAAGTGTTTGTGTAAAATTTCTAAGCATTTTCCTTAGAAACGTAGTTGTTATTTTTCCAGCTGCTTGGCATACGCATCTGTTCACATTTACTAGTAATTTATATAATTTGCATGTGTAATCATAAACCTCTGTAAACAGAAAACACACATCAGAAAAACATCAGTCCACACCAGTTTTTGTACCTGTTTAACTAGAGAAACAAATTTCTTATTATTCCATGTAGTCTCCCAATTTATACGAAATCATATAAAGCACAATATTTACAGTAATTTAGCATTAATTACAGAATCTCAAAAGATCTTCAAAATGGAGATTGGAAAAAACCACTACAGATGGTACACACAAATATTGGTAACTACATATTAGCCAAAAAGCTGGATATGAGAGTCAGTCTCAATGAATCAGTGCATCTCACCATGTCTCTGCTTTGCTCCTTTGTTCTGTGTGGCTTTCCTCGTAGCTCTAGTCTCTCGCCTAAAGAGATGAGATGAGGAAGGCATCTCATCCTCTTCAGACTCACTCAAAGACTGTTTGCTCTCCTGATCAGACCCTATATGGAGAAGATAAAGAAAGTTGTCACCCATACTAAATTGTTTTCTTACAGCTTTATTGGTAGAGCATTGCACTGCCAGGACAAAGGCTGTGTGTTCTATTCCCAGAGAATGTATGTACTGATAAATTGTATACTTTGTAATTGTATGACAGTAAGTCACTTTGACATAAGAATTTACTATGCATTTTATCCAGAGTTCGATTTTTAATGTGTAACAAAATTGTGTTGGGGGAAATGTTTTGTAAGTCTTACCAGAGGAAGATGAGCCACTTGGCCTTAAGCCATTCGATTCGTTGACTCTACGGCGCTCTAATGCAGACACTTTGGTAGAGGTAGATTTGGTTGTAGACTGTTCTGTTTTTTCCTGAGTTTTCATAGTATCCCTCTTTTGTCTAAAGCCAGAAAGAGACACAAAGTCAGGTTTGTTGTCTTCTGTATGCAAATGACTAATTCTAGAACGCTTTCACACTGGGCTGTTTGCTGCATCTGACTATAAAAGTGACATGTTTTTGTTAGATATGGTAACCCATATCCAAAATGTGACCTCTGCATTTAACCAATCACTGGTGAGGAGTGAACACACACTGCAAGTCGTGAACACACACACACACCCGGAGCAGTGGGCAGCTATCACTGCAGCTACCGGGGAGCAAGCAGGGGTTAGGTGCCTTGCCCAAGGGCACTTTAGTTGAATCGAACCAGCAACCTACTGATTACAAGCCCGACTCACTAACCAGTAGACCAACGGCCCCTATGAGCGCGACTGTTCCCAGCTCCCACTGCAGCATTGGTGTAGTTTCACATTTACTTGATTCAATTGAACTCATAGAATTTGCGTTATGAGTTCAATTTGCGTTATGAGTTTATGCGTTATGAGTTCATTGGTGCATTTGCGTTAACCTTATGTCATCACCAACATGCATTCAGAATGCACAGCAGAGTGGACAACAACTTTTACAGCAGTGAGATCAGGCCTACCGCGTGGATTCTTGGCTAGAGGGAATCGACTCCTGATGCTGCAGCTTTTTCCTGAACCTCTGACTGCGTCTCAGCTTCAAGCTACTTTTGATGGCAGTCTTGTAATCCGAAATGATTTTTCGAATACTTTCCTCGAAAAATGCTGAGAGTCGCAAAGTCATGCTATAAATCTATTAACCAACACAAAAATTAAGGTTAGGTCATATTCATCTAAGATTAAGCAAAAATTTATTTTGCACTTGTGCATCTAGACCATCTTAGATTACTGCACTACCTTCGACCGTTTATTTGGTGTGTAGGCTTTAGCATTGGCAAATATAAGCCTGGTGTCCTTGCAAAGGTCTGTGGGATTTTCATAACGGTCTTCTTCAAGAGTTTGTCGGATAGTTCCAAGGTCCATAGGCATATCAATAATATCCAAGTAGTCCTGAAATACACCAAGACAAAAGGTTAGAATGTTACTTTCAAACCAAACAAAACTTTTGAAGCTTTAACTGTTGGACAAAAGTCAGACTCACAGGATATTCGCTGGGATCTACGGGATCCCGGAAAGGCTCAGAGTCCTCACACTGTAACATGTAGTCCAACAGCCGCTTGCAGTGGTCCTTCCATGCATCCCTGTCCTGCATAACCTCCACCGAGGACTGCAAACATAGACAGAAGCACTAGCATCATATGTCTGTTTTCATTTGATCAAACCTCTTTTGAAATTTTTTCATAACTTTTTAAAATCCTTGACACTACCTGACAAAGTCTTTGTCCAGCTGAAGTTCCAGGCGCATCAATATCATCCAGGTCCTGAAAACAACGTATGCATCAATCTCATGTTTCCAAGAACACAGCAGATACAGGTAGAACAACAAATCATACCTCATCATCAGAGCACTCCATGTTTTCTACAGCATTGTAGATCTCCATGATATCCATACAGTCAGGTTTACTGCAGGTAAAAACATAAGCTACAGCCCAAAACAACATTTGCGTTAAGAGTAACTTCATTATGTTGAAGGACTGACCCTATGAACTTTAAGAGAACACTGGTTATGATCCTTGCAGATTGTGCTATCTTGCTGCGGGGCTCGTTGAAGGTTTTGGCATTTTGTTCAATGTGTTTGATATCCC
Source organism: Ambastaia sidthimunki (assembly GCA_036877625.1). Classification (NCBI taxonomy): domain Eukaryota; kingdom Metazoa; phylum Chordata; class Actinopteri; order Cypriniformes; family Botiidae; genus Ambastaia; species Ambastaia sidthimunki. Next base: position 4,930 of record JAZGTK010002635.1, on the reverse strand, counting down.
AGATGAGTGCAGACAGTCGCCTGACATGTTTAAAACAAACAAAACCAGAATACACAAATACTTAGTATAGAAAATTAGTGTGTTAGATTTTATAGTTCCAATCCCCCAAAAAATTGTCAACATTGATTGTATGGAAAAGAGCAACATCAACATGTTAGTAATCTTTTCCGAATGTGCTCCACAAAATAAAGTCATGCTTGATGGAAATTGTAATCTTTGGGGAGCTTTACCAACCTGTAGAAATTGTGCTTTAATCGTAGTTTAATGGTGTTCAGGTCTGTGGGATATGCAATGACAGCGCAGTACGTTGGATATTGAACAAGGTCAACTGGACCAGAGAATGGTGCAGTGATATCTGCAAACAATCAAGACAAAATTGTAAGTACGAAAGATGTAATTGTAAGTATTTGCTGATTTGGTTCCTTAAAACAGCGAACAGGAGCTATAGTTCCTCCCATGCAAACCATCTTGTTACTAGGATCTACAGCAGCATTGTGGTTTGTAAAGATACGGATGTTCTGAATGAAAATAGCACATTTAACTAGGTAACACAATCTACTGTATTATTCATGTCCATAGCAAAAATGTAGGACAAGTTATGCACCACAATTTGATATTTAGAAGTTTAAATCTGTAATCGCAGGTATGAGCAATGGTACTGTGCCACAAAAACACAAACTAATTATGTAATATAAAAACCAGGTGGCTAAGTCAGACTTGAAGAAAATAAAAGCACGCACCCACAGCTGTGAGCTGCTCTATGCCCATGACAATGCGTGTGCTTTCTGCCTCTCTCCCCCCGTGGCCCCATTCGCCCTCCCGAGGTTTATACAGGATATCAATCATCTCTTCATCTGTCACCGGTACTCCTGCACCCTCTGACTCAGGCTGCTGAGCTGCAATACAGAAACCAAAGAATGTGACCGAGGTTTGCAGTGATTTGCACTTGTTGCTAATCAAATAGTGAGTGGATCCTAAAAGTCAGACACTTTAGGAAAATTAACAAATTTCAGGATTTCAAAATTTTCTTTCCCTCAGCATGTATTCAAGCTGCCAAGGACAAATTTTATGAAAAACTGATATACGTTATGCCAGCATGAGCATTTGTGAGCTACAATAGAACCAAGGAAATTCAACCTTTGAATTAATTGAAGATAATCTGTGGTGTCCAAACCTCTAATATTTTCAGTCTGACATATTCTGACATCCACACTGTGCAACAAGATTTAAAATGTGTCAAATAAAAATTAGCTATCACACCAGTGCTTTGTCTAAAAAAGGATATCAGTGCTGAAGCCATTTGAAAGAAACAGCAGGTCATTTACATACTTTTCATAAATGTGAAATTGCAGCATGCAAGCTTAGAATACACAATATTATTGTCATAGATGTGGACATTACTTTAGTTAACATGCTTGGTGTGACCAGGCCTTAAATAAGGACATCACAGAGCCTGTTAATAATGTAACAGTGCAATCCTGATTAAGAATGTTCAAGTGCTAAATGCTTGAAAAAGAGGTCAGAATTACCATTTTCAGGAAAAGCTTCCACATCCCACGGACTCAGTTTCTCTGTCTCACCATTGTCCCACCTGAAGAAACAGGAAGTTACAGACACAGTTCATACCAAAAGACTACAGCGTACCTCTCAGTATTTCAAACAAATTTTGGTCTTACTTGACTTTAAAGCACTGAAAATGGCTGTCAGGATACTCAAGTTGATAAGGTTCCTGACAAACTATCGTACCAAACCACCAGGCGTCATCGATCACGGAACGAAACCGATCATCTACAGCAAGCAAAGCACAATGACGTGTAATGACACAACTGATGCTCTACTTGTGTACATCACTAAATGGTTGAATTTTGACAGAAGGTAAAATCACAAACTAACTGTCAGCTCTATTCATATTTAACACAGTCAACTTACTCGGCCTCCACACTCTGCTCCGCGCCTCATCGTAACTTTGACGCAGCACCAAGAAATCAATCACGTCCGGCATGTCATGATATCTAGAGGAAAAAAGCACCAAAACATTTACTACAAAACAGGAACAATAAAAGAATGTTAAAAATTGTGAATAATAAATTATAAATAATAAAAGATTGTTAAACAAAAAGTGCTGACTTACTTTATTGAGAAGGACCTGTCTGTTATCTTGCCAGTTCCAGGGTCGATCTGGGTCAGTTTCAAACAGCAGAGGGTTGGTGGACACACCTCATACTTGATTCCTGTTATTTTTACAAACTCTTGGTCCTAGTACAAAAAAGTGCAGACATGAAAACGGTTGACAACATTAAACAATAAATGCTGTTATATTGTTTTAATTCAATCTAATCTCAGCCCCATAATACCGCCCATAACTATATTTAATATATTATATACATTTTATTTTGCATCTACTTGTAAATACATCACTCTCCCGTACATGTCATGATTTTGCTATTTTCTGTCTGATCAGTTGTCTGGACAGTGCACACCAAAGACATCTTAATATCAAACACTTTTAAATTAACATGACAAGTGTGCATGCATCTCTCAGAAGTTTACAACCATTGCTAGATGTATAGCAAACACTTGGTTTAAACTGCAAATCATAAATAACCAGTACTACATGTTAAGTCACTTTAGTAAAGCATTCAGTTGCATTGTTTTAAATCTTACTCTTAACTCCATTTTCTTCCATGGCTGTTTGTCTAGATTAATGGGGTACAGGTTACTTCTACAGACTGTGTCTACATACGCCTCATGACCCTGACGAAAATAGATGACCTGTGAAGACAAAACACAAAGTGACACTGGATATACACATTTTGCACGAGTACATAAAGTCAAGTAAAATGACATACCTCGTCTCCCATCTGAGGGACAAAGGGCGACTTCCTGGGAATGAAGTCAGTGATCCACGCTGAAGGACGAAATTCGTTTGAGACCTCTCTGTTGATGGGTGGCCTCGGTTTCGGACGCTGAGTTTTACAAAGAGACAGACATACAAACTCAGCTACAAAAACAAAAAATCTATTTAAAAATCCATAGTTCTTTTACAACTAATTATTCAAAGCAATTAAGTATTTGGCAGAGTGTGCCAATCATAGCCACCTTCAGATTCCTCCACAAAAAAAATAAATACAAAAGTGAAAGTATAATGTAGCTTATGCATTTTGTCTCCTACTGTTAGCTGGAAAAAAATAAAATAATAATTGTTTACTAAAATTTTTATTTTTAGCCTTCCTGGCAATGTTTAGGATTCACTGCTACGGTTTAAGCTTAGAATCAAAATTCTTTAGCCACACATATGCCCAGAGTTCCTATATCTTGTAGTTGTGTTTCACTGATCAGGTCTGCCAGAATCAAAACCAATTCTAAGTCTGGACTAAAAAAAACATTTACACAAACATTATTTGCTTTGTGTTCTTGTAACGTTTGGATGGCTATCCTGTGGTCATTAGAACCTGTATCAGCTTCAGCTTTGTGTCAAGCTTTCCGAAGTGTCCCATCCCACTTCATCACACTATTCAGCTATGAAGTCTCCCAGCTAAGAACCAGCATCATTGAAAGGGGTTTCAAAAGATCATAGAAAATCTGTAACTCTTTAAATTATAATTGTTGTATTGGATGGGTCAGAAGACACCTTTGGTGTTTTGCTTTTGGCCTTCTTGTGCTTGCATGGTGAAGACATCGGTTCTTCTTCAAGAGTCTGATCCTGATCCTCCTCTGCTGCCTCTTCATCCTCATCTTCATCCTCAGAGCTGCTGATCCTGCGGCAGGCACGCCTTCGCGATGGAGATGCAGGTGGCCGCAGGCTGATTCCAGCATCTGCCACCCAGTCAGAATCACTAGAGTGGCTTTAATCATGTGAAACAAAAGACATTTATTTATCATAAATATAAAGACATAAATATAAATTCATGATTAACTGATTTCATCTACTGCTAGCTAAAAGTCTCTGGCAAAACTAATGCAAAAACCGGTTTTACTTTACCACGAAAAAACCCCAGCAAATTTAATGCTTGAAAGTTTTCAAGGGTAATGCATTATGTATCATGGGCTCTACACACACACTCAGGACTCAGTAATGGCAATACAATGACTGATAAATCAAACAACAAATCATCATTTTATCAAATTTATAATCATTATCTCTGTAAATAATACATTATAAAATTCAACAATTATAAAAAGTATAACAACTATTAGCAAGATATTTAAATATTTATTCACTCAACATTTAACCATCAAGCCTTTTTCCTGTCTACATTATTCACTACTGAATCATAACTCACCTTGTAAAAAAATGTACACAAAGGTTATAGTTTGGTCAACATAATCATAATAATAATTATATTACCCAGGGCTCTAGAGTGCGACCAATTTTGTCGCACGGGCGACATCATTTCTCAATGGTGCGACTAAAAAAAAAAAATAGGAGGTTGCACCGGTGCAACCAGGTGAGTAGCCTAGGCCCATCAGATAAACAGAGTGGATGTAGCCGCAGATGATGAGAGAAGATGAAAAGAACGATTGACAACTTCTTAGTTAAGAATGTTAAGTTAAGGCCTGATCTGTCCATAAATCATAACCAATGCTCTGACACTAAGCCATCAACCTCCCAGGTTATGTCAAGCCCTGGTCTGGAGACCGCATTAGATAATGAGCCACATTTCCCTGACTAAGATACAGCAAAGCCGATAATATAATGCACTGAATTTACTGTAAAGAGTGTGGGAAGACCATGGCCGGCAATAGTGCATTTGTGACCGGTTCTAATACATTTCGAATTGAAACGCTGAAAAAGCACAATGCATCTATAAAACACATTACATGCCACGATAAATGCACTGCCCAAGTGTCCCCTCTCCCTGCTGCCTTTCAGCGGCAGGCAGCGGCAAACAAATCATCAGACGAGGCCGAGATGATATTCAAGTTTAAC
>JAZGTK010002634.1:0-30849 GCA_036877625.1 Ambastaia sidthimunki | reverse complement strand
AAATGTCTGTATTTTTCACTGCTGACCGTGACCCTGTTAGAACAACCCTGTGACCCTCCACACCAGTTGAGAAGCACTAATCTGATCATTAAAGTGAGATCTGTTTTATAATTATGATGGCATTGTGAGATTTTAATGTTACACTGTATCAGAATCACCACATAGAAGCAGAAAAAACATCCACCTCTTTCACTTTCATTGAATGGAAGAAGGGGGCCAAGATTATCTTTTGTGTTGCAGGTAAATCATAAGGGTTTGGAACAACATGGCATAAAGTTAATAATGACAGAAATCACATGTTTGTGTGAATTATTCCAGTAAGCCATGCAACAAAATACAAAATGTCAAATGCTTCACAGATGCCATCTCTATTTTTACTGTATCTCATTTAAGGAGCTGATATTCATATGCTTGGAAGCATACAGAATGTGTCTTGCTCATTCGTGCGTGATGTTGTCAGGAACTTGATGAATTATTCATTAGAGGCCTTAATTTTTTGTGTGGCCTGTTAGGTTTGGATGAACCGCATAGCTCATCATTCAGGTGGCTAAAGGTATCTGGTGCAAAACGAAACAGCTGACATTGACGCGGAGTTACTGAGGCAGTCGCAGTTGAAACTAAATTGTTCTTTATCAAAGTAAAGTCTCTTTAAACCAGACGACATTAAACATTCATGCTGGAGGCACTCTCACAAGATCAACTTTACTCCCAAACCTGTAAATATGCTACACAAGTTAAGATCGCTTGATCTTGACAGTTCAAATATTCATTAACTCACTGTAAAGCACTTTAAACTTTGTGGTGTTTTTGATTTAGCAAAAAAAGAGACATTTTTACCTACACTTCAAAGGGAAGACTTTGACTCTTCTTGTAGCAGATTGTTCCTGTAGCTCCTTTTTCCTGTAACTCGAAGAGCATAGCGCTTACAACACTAAAGTTGTGGGTTCAATTGTCAGGAAACACGTTTTCTAATAAATATATACATTGAATTATGCACTGTCAGTCACTTAGGATAGAAGCATCTAAACAAAATCCATTAATGTAAATGAGGGAATGGACTCAAAACAGCACAATTAAATGGAAGGTTATTTTTATTAATAAACATCTAGACTCGAGAGCAGGTTTGTGGCTGTTTATATAGGTTTGGGTGCTTCTGTCATCACAGATGAGAGACGCTGACCGCAGCTTTCTACTGAAGTGGGGGGGACGACATGACCCAACACATCGCATCTAAATTCTGCTGCTAAGAGAGTCATCTATTATCCATGCTGTGCTTCCTGCAGCCCACGCTCTCTTTTCACAGAGAGATTATGCAATTTCCACCCAGCAGAAGTCCTGTTTCTTGAAATCAGTCAGAAGACCACTACAGTAACACCATAGAAACACTATAGAAAAAGTCAAGATGCTGTGTGTTGCATAAACCATCTGTGGTGTTTATAAATTTGCAGTAAAGAAGCTGAAAAGATTTGGACTTACTAACATCTGAAGTACAGATCAAGTACAGTTGTCTACTAAATGTATTGACATAGTCTTGTGTTTTGTTTACTGTCACACCCAGTTGACACCCATATTGGTACTGTTTAGGTCCCTGCACAGATAAATATTTATACAAATCATAATATATACATTTATAATATATACATTTGTGGAAATTTGTATATTGTTCATTCCATAATTTGTTTGATTAGGCAATAAAGTTATTTGATTTTACCCCAGTTTAGGTTGAGGGATATGAGAGATATTTACACAGATACGTGTACAATCTGTAAAATAAAAAATAAAACAATAGTTTGAATTAAATAATAAATGCTGCATTTATACACTAATGACCAATGAAACCATATGTTGGTATCAATAAAAACCTTTTATTCAAAGTGACAGCTAAAGTACACATTCAATAGAAAACTACATTCACAATAAATGTGGGCTTTAATCTTTCGGAGCTTTTCATGATCTCTGGCTGCTCGTGCAGAGAATAACTCTTCCAGCATGAGTCGACTGTCACTAATCATTCAATCAGTCCGCTCGCGGGAGCACAAACTGCCCGAGCAGCAGATTCTTTCGTTGAGAGCCGGAGCGGAGCGCAGTAATCCATACACGCACGATCCCGCACGTCCTATGAGGAAAAACAAGAGCTTGTGCATCTATTTTTGCTCTGCGTGACCTATAGTTTTACAACAGACATACGCTAGACTGAAAGCCTACTGGCTAATCAATATCAGCAAAAAATTGAACCTGTAGCCACAGGAATCTGATTCACTGTATATAGTTACACGAAAGCAATCAGATGAAATAACAGGCTAACAACAGCATTTCTACCCTAGAGCGGGTACAGAAAACAAACTGGGGTGTGAGTTGTCTTCATTAGACAGGTGGATAGACTAGACTGGCGTCAAATGTGGGATGAGGGCGTGTTGTTCTGGCTGTTGGCAGCTGAGAACACCCATGTGGAATAAGCCAGTGGCAAGAGGCGGTGTTTATTGCATTACCACCATCATTGTGAGAACCTGTTCAACATGAATTGCTTAAATACAATGTTAAACACAATGCCATCATAATTAAAAAACAGATCTCACTTTAATGATCAGATTAGTGCTTCTCAACTGGTGTGGTGGGTCACAGGGTTGTTCTAACAGGGTCACAGTCAGCAGTGAAAAACAATGAACAATGCAGGTAATAAAATGCAACTAACCGTGCATAGCAAAATAAACAGGCTTATCCACTTCAAATCAGTATGTTAATATCTTTTGCTGGGCATCCAAATCAAACAGTATTTTAGCATAAATGTCATTTGTTACAGACACCCCTAGACAAATTCATTAAGCATTTGACAGCATGGACAGGATGTGTGTGTCTGAACAATACAACAGAAGGTGAAAGAAAATACAACCCTGGCTACATTAAATACGGCTTCACTTGCAACCAGGATAACATGGTTTGCTTTGGCCACAATGTGTTTTGTGCTGTGAATTATTGGCTGTCAAGCATAAAGGTATTGAAATTCAAAGGGCATGTAGAAACCAAGCACTGAAACTATATAAAGAATGCAAATAAAAATATATTTTACTGTTCACTTTACATAACGTAAAGTCTGTGAGCTAATGGCGCCATTTTACATTAGTTCATAATCATGATATACTTCAAAGTTATGTGTTATGATGTAAATTGCTTTATGCATAATAGGTAACACACAACACTCCTCTAAAACATTATGTCATGTAATATAGATGACAGGATAATGAAAAGAACAAAGGCTTTTCATCAGTACAATGATCATTACATTTTGTCATGTATTTGCACCATCAGTGAAGTTGTTTGAGTAGCTTGTTGTGCTGATGTGTGATGAAGGGAGATCTGGAAAACATCCACATAACCTAAAAGCCTTCAGTGCTGATCTGAGACCAGTGTTTAAACTCCCTCATTGTGGTGAAGATTATGGTGTGTTAAGCTCTAATTCCTTGGCAATTGTGTGAGGCTGAGAATTCAGTAAACAATGATAATGGAGTAAAAACATGCTTGTACAGTAAGAGAAAGAATGTTTTAAATAAAAGTCTAATAATAAAATAAAACATTTACAGTTTAGTTCAAATTCCTCTTTTAATTATGACGCATAATGTAAAGGGCAAGGACATTGTCAGGTGGTTGTGCAAAATATAAAAAAGAAAACGGATAAAAGAATCTCATTCCTTCTCAGTGTCGTAGATGTTTGTAAACATAATCATGTACCTTTTAGAGATAAAACACAATGTGTGCAGCCTCGTTTTAGCTTTGGCAGTAGAACAGGGATCACTATTGATTTCAGAGCCAGCGCCAACACTGCATCCTCGCATGGAATCGATCAGCTGTTCAGGTGCTAAAGAGTGATTGCAAACTTGTGGAAAAATAAACCTCACTAATGAGAAACCAGACGAGTATTTTACTAAATGGCCAGCCGCACTATCATTGAACGTCAGCTGTATCCTGTAGTTGATTTTTATGGATTATGTATGAGTCCATCAATATTTTAAAGCTTCATAGATATGTTTCTGCCCAGGCCACCTGAAGGATGAGGATTTCATTAGCAGTAAATGTGCCGCAGTGCTGGGTTAAGCTATTACAATGCTTTTATCAAAAAACAAGTAACGTGTTAAATTTACACCATAATATTCAAGTGTTTTAAAATAAAAAAAACTGCATTATGTTTCTAGATTTATTTACTGACAAATATAATTAACACCCCCTCCCCGTGTTGCATTATGGGTATTGTAGTTGTACAGTGTATGTCATACTTATCAGTGATGTACAGAGCAATTGTTTTCTTTCAGAATTGTTTTCTTTCTTTTAAAAGCTTATAAATACTTCTGCAAAAAGAATATAATTCCAAAATACTTCATTCCAATGCAATGTGAATCCGTTATTTTATAATAATGAGTAATGCAACATTGTAGCCTAACTTATTTCTTTTAAAATTAACATTCTCCAATGCTTATGTACCGTAATAAGAGTTACCTGGAATAAGGTCACAATAAATTCACAGGACACACAGAGAGTGTCATCAATTCTTATATTTTAACAATGTACACATGTACAAGAAAAAGGAGGAAAATAGTGAGAAAAAACAATAGACAAAAACATGGAAAAACAGACATTGCGTAAGCTGCAGTCCAGCACAGTTCTGGGAACCAAAGACAACTGTTGTCTTTTCATCTTTGGCACTTTCTTTTCTGGCCTAGAAGAGAAAGATCATCGGAAAGAGTGAGAAAGTGTGTGAATTTTCCCACTGTTCTTGGCCGAGTTGAGTGACTGCATGGTCTGTGCATTTAGTGGCTGCTAATCGCCTCTTCCCGTCGTTGTTGTGGAAGTGCATCCTGTGCCAGGGCCCGAACCGCCCTCGTCTGGCACGCTGCCTGGACCATCTCGCTCCGGCTGCATAGCTGAAGTGGCTCGTGGAGCCAGCATGGACACGCAACCCAGCGGGGCGCTCCTTGCAACACCGCCCGGCGCTAAAAGAGAGCAGATCTGTTCTGTTAGCATGCACATGCTAGCGTTGAAAATACATTCCTTGCATGCCAAAGTATAGCGATCTGTGCACATGCTGTACCGTACATCCCCGTTACTGGAGAACTCATTGCTTAAGGAAGCCAAACTCCTCGCCCAATAGAATAAATATTTCAAAACACAGCAGAACTACACAATGGTCATTGCAGAACTACATAACTGCATAATAATGTCACATTTTGAGGATTACAATCATTTTGGTGATACTGTTGGGGTGTTAATGATGATTATCATATGAGGACTCATATCTGAATTGTAATCTTAATTAGTGCCTGCAGTCATCTGTTGTGTTCATCAGCGCTGATGTAAATGACTGCATTAATAATTGATTGCTGGCACGCCGATCTCTAGCTACATGCTCTTAACAGATGGCCTGATGCTGAATGGAGGTTTTTGCAGCTGTTGGTTGCAAGTTAAGGCAGGTAGGACTGGATTTAATCTCCACCAGAAGCCGTTAGTCTTTCTACTGCCTCCATGGATCTCTAAGAGTTCTTTATAATGGCAGGATGCCGTTTATCTTTTCCTGAGGACCGGTAGCTGGTATTAAACCCCCATACTCTGCTACTTATTCTTGATTATTTTGTTTACTCTTTGTAACTTTGTTGGAGTTTTTTTTGGCCAACCAATAGCAAGATCTCAGTTATGTCCAAGGTTGTCCTTAGATACCCCTTCCTGCACCTAGTCTTTGCAATTCACACTTCATCTGTTACACCGGGAAAAAAGCAGCCGTGTGGGCGGGAAACAACATCAATCTTACAGCTGTGGAGATGTCACACGGCTTACCTTTCTCGACCCCTGCGGTCCTGAACAGCCGTAGGTGTGCTGTATGGAGACAGCGCACGTGCTTTGACCTGTTTAGCAGCTCTTGTGGTCTTCTCAGATAATATACTATTGAGGGAGCAGCATGGACCTTTGTACAAATGCCCTGAAAGAGCGCCCACGCAAGGCCTTGCCAGGTTGAGGCTGAACATATCGCTAGCATCTGATTCCATCACCATGGAGAGACAGAACCACGGAAACCTAGCAGCAGATGAATAAATAGGATTCCACTTACTTTTCTGTGAAAAGGTTAAATGTATTATACCATTTTTTTATTATAATTAAGGATGTTTGCCTTAAACATTTGCAAAATGTGTTACATACACCAGAATGTTGTTTTTTTACAATAATAAGCGAGTAGGAGGATAAAAAAATACAAAACTAAAAAATAAAAGCTTATGAATTAATCATTGGTTCACGGCGTAGCGAGTGTTAATGCAACGTAATAATTGACAAAATAAAAATTAAAAAATATAATAAAAATGTATATAAAAATTGAAGTATCAGTGACAGATAAACGTATGTGTATACACCATTAGAGCCTACATTTAAAAAGCAAGCCCCTGAAATACACCTTGAACTCGGTGACCCTTCTGTTAACGCCCTCTGATGTGTCCTCAAGCCATTTGTCGTGATCGTGACAATGTCAACGCGCTGCTTTCATCGATCGCGCAGCCGGGTGCTTGATCAAAGACATCAGCGGAGAGCGCTGAAGAGTTAGATCCTCTGATGAGACCAAAGCCTCGCGAACGGCAGTTGTTCCAGCGCTCTCATGTTGCAAACGATCAGCTAATTGGCTAATTAAAGTAATCTTTGCATAAATTGCTCCTTAATTACAAGCATCCAACAATGGGCTACACCAGAGGGAGGATTACGTCACGAATCGCAGTGAAGCATCCAGACCATCGAGTGACTATTATTACACCTCTTTAGTTAATATATATGAGCATGGGTTTGGTGGACCGTCAGCCATTCAGATGATCAGGGGCAACTGTTGACTTCAATGCCAAATGAGTCAAATAGCAGATATGCAATTCTTACAAGACAACAGCTGGTCACTGCTGGCACTGAAAGGTAGATTCTATAAAACTAATCTTTGTAATTCACTGTGAAACCCCATTTTCTGATTGCGTTAGTGGTTACGTTCCGGTAAACAGCCCTGCTTAATCTCTCCCTCTCACTTTGAACAAATACTGGTAATTGATCTAGAAATGTGGGCCAGCTGCCCTGAAATAATGCCTGAATCTGACTAAAAGCAAAGTAGACTATGCAATTATACAATTCTGCAGGTGCACAGAAACAGTATACATACACAAAAGAGTGTTAATATGTTAATTTTGAGAGAACTACTACTATCACATGTATATGCAAAAATTTGAACATACATTTAATACAGAAAGGTCTGTCTATGATATATGCTGGGCTGTAAAGTTTGAAGCACTGGCACTATACCCTAAACTACACCCTAAACACTTGCCACTATAACCCATATAACTCGTATCTCACAGGTAGATCCTTCAAGATATCATGTAGAGGAATCAATATAACATCAGCTGACCACTGGGGTTCCTTATGGATTGGTGGTTCTTGCTCCCCTTCTCAATATACACATGTGGCTTCTCATGCCTTTGCTACACAGCTTTAATTATCATTCCAGCCTGATGACCTCACTATCTCCAGTTGGTTATCTGTTTGTCTGTTAAATATCTCGACCTGGAACAAGCCGCTAGCCTCCACTCAATCTGCCACGACCACCACAACTTTCAAACAATTACTGAATGCATACAACATACTAATCTGCATAGACCTGATTGATCCTTGAACCTGATTAACCTTGTTTAACTTTGTAAAGAAAACTTTTCTCTTCTACTGTTCATCATGTTCCTAGCATCATAAGTACCCATACTTGTAAATGTAGCTTTGTAGACTAGGCTTGTTGGCTCTTATGGCAACATTTGAAATGCTCTCTCTCCCCGTAAATCACTTTGGATTAAAGCTCCTGGTAAATGAATAAAATGTAAACGTGTCTCCTTTGACTCTCTCTGATTTGTGGTTGAATATGTGGTCAGTTGTGCTGCAGATCTTCTTGTGGGGAAAAACGTGTGAGGAAATGCTTGACTGGGCTAGAAATCTGTGAAAACATAATATGATATTGAATTCATTATATTTGATCTGAAGTTTTTTTCTGTGTCTGAAAATTGCAAACACTCATTTGTAGTGCCGTTTCAGTAACTAGGCAACTATGGCAGAATGTAAACACAACAAGAAACAATTATTTCAAACGATGAATGATGTAATGAAGCCAATGTAACACCTACTGGTTGCTATCCAATTTCACTGTATGTAAAACAGTAATATTCTGCAAATTTGCCTTTGGTGTTCCATGGAAGAAAGTGGTATCATACTCGTTTGGAATAAAATCATGGTGTGTAAATAATGACAATTTTTATTTTTATGTGCATTAAATATTTAATATATGCATGCCAGAAAACTGCAACCTTAGACCAGTTGTTCAAGTGTTAATTTGATATGCAAATAACTGCATATCATAATAATATCACTCTGTCACATCAGTGCTATGAGCTAAATGACATCAGTTAATGCCATCATCTCTGGGAATTGCTGAGGAAAGTGGAGGCACATATCAGTCAGAGGCACAGGAAAATACAGCTGCTCTGAGAATCGACAGGAAAAATGGTATTCCAGATGTTTGACTTACACGGAAAAACATGATATTGTTCCATTTCCCAAACCGTAAAACAAAAAAAGTTGTCATCAGCAGCTGAACTAAATGTTTGCCTGTTCTACTAACTGGAATTTGGATATTTTTGAATGTTTATTTCCTGTCGGAACACTATCTTCACTTCCTCCCACACTTTCCTATTTCTTGGTGTCCTCCTTGACCTCAAGCTGAAATGAGAGTTTCTCCTTCCAAGTTTTATGAGCAACATACACTGGAGTATTCTTTTCAGAAGACATGGTTTTGTTTTAAGAGAAGAGCATTTAAAATACTGAATATATATTGTGGTGACTCAAAAGTCTAGCATGACCATGGTGAGAAGGTGGTGGACATTTGTGAGATATATGACAGTGTTTTGTAATGTCCCCCTGGGAAAGCCTCGAACAGGTGCCGCAATCTGCTATTTTTCATTTCACGACACTGTCTAAGATGTCCTCGCTCATGACGTTCTATCTAGTGGCATAAAAAGCTGATGAGCATCAAGGTTACGGTGAAACCAACATGCAAATAAAGCAACGCAACAGGGGGTGACAGCTGAGCTCTTGCGACAACAACAAATCGTGACCCGCTATTTAAAACGCAAGGTGGCACACGCATAATGCACGACCATCACAGCACCTTCAGAATGAAAGGCTTTTATAAATATGCGGTTGATACAGTTAGCTTTATGTCTTTTCAATGCCGACACAGTGACTCCAACAAAGGCACGGTGAGAGGCAGTTATGTGAAAGTAGCAAATATTGTTCAGGCTCACTACAGCTGCCTCGCACGCTTTTGGTGAGCGCTTTCTTTTGCAGGGTTGGCCAACGCAAGCGGCGCAGTGTGAGAGAGTGGCTCTCGACCTTGCAGACTGAAAGGGTTTCCCAGAGACAAGCCACAATGAAGTCTGTCCGTCAGAGGGGCCCACGCATGCCGCCTCAAAGATCCACGGCAGCTGTCGCACTAGAGTTCTTGCCAAGCAACAACAGTTCACTGCTTTGAATAATTTCAGTGAAATTTGAATAAGCACCTTTTCAAAAGGGGTTTGCCAGATTCAGGGTGAGTGTGTGAGGACAATGACATGAAAATGAGCTGAGCAGAGTGAAAAATTAAAACTTCCCAGCTAACAGGGAACGTTCTCTGAATATTGGCTAATGTTTTAAAATTAATGTAATGTATTGACAGTTCTCTCAGTTATCAAAAAACATTCTTGCAGTATATGATAGTATGTTTTTAACATTATATATATATTTTTATATATATTTTTTAATACATATTTGACGTGTATATATATATATATATATATATATATATATACTGTATATATATATATATAACGTTTACGTTCCTAGAACCTTCAAAATAACGTTTTTCATATTTTTATTACTTAATGGAAATTTAAAGAGGAAACATTCTTACAACCTACTAAGAACTGAAGGTGCGAGGAAATCCATTGTCTTTTGGGTTTTAATAAAGAGAAAGTAGACAAATTGAAAGCAAACAGTTTAAAACTATACTCTAAAAACACTTGCCATAATTCAATAGCTTTTTTAAAAAAACAGGTTTAAACTGCAAAAAATCTATCAAAACAGACATGTCTTTGTAACATAAAGATCAGTGATACAGATACAGGCCCACAATCTTCAACCCAAGCATGAGCTGCATTCTTCACCACAATGGTATGCCACAAAACATAACAGGAAGTCTTGTACATTTTACATTAAACACTGAGACACCTCTTTTCTTATTCTGCTCAAAAAACACACCTTATTTACTTCCAGAATACTTGGTCTCCCCGTCCAGGCCCATGCAAAGCATGCTGGGAAATGGAAATTCCCTGCCCAGTTTCAGCAATGTTATAAAAATTATGAACGTAGTCCCAATGCAAATGTTTTTCGATTTTAAACTGTTTAAATGGATTGCACCCAAAGTAGTGAAGCTGTGTTGCGTTACCTTATTTTAATTAAGCAAACTGAGCAACCAGCAAAAATGTTTTTGATTGTACTGCTCGTGACACATTTCATGGTTATGGCATATGTTGCGAACAAATGTTATGACGTAAATAAACAAAATATTAGGCTACTGCTATTAATCATCGTCATCATAAAATTCATGCCCTATGCAGTAAGTAAACGTAAGTGAAATCTAATATCATGAGTTTCTGGTGGATCTGATGAGTTTCTGTCTCAAAATACCCTCCAGTCATCCACATAAACCATGAAGCATATATCATGAGGTTTACTGCAGACAGTTGGAGGAGTCAGGATCTCAGGCACTGTGCTCAGGTTTCATTTGCATCTCTGATCATGATCTTATCTGCAAATAATGTGCAGACGCCATCGCGTCTCCTACTGCTGCGTTTGATCTCAGGCACCATAAGAATCTGATATCGGGGGCCTTGTAAAAAAAAATCAAAAACCTGCCACAGAATAAGTGTTTATCCATGACATAAGCAGCTGTCAGTGTGTCACCCGTGCAGTCGCTTCCCTCAGGATAAAGAGCCGTGTAGATCTGAAGACTTCTCTCTGGAAGGGATTATATGGTATTGTAGTTACAGCACAGAAGTAAAATGTTACATGATGGGTCGGGGTTGAAAAAAATGGTGTAATTTCTACACAACTAGCGTCAACAAACAGAACTGCAAAAAATAATCCCAAACTCTCCCAGAGTTAACAGAAAGCCTCAGATTCACGTCATTGGTTGAGGCTGGTACAAATAAACAACAATGTTTTTCTCAGAGTTCTGAAAGAGGCCCAGAGTCAAAAGATTTGCCCTTCTAGGGGATATCTATATTTTATCTCCTTTTATTTAAAATACTCAGCCACACATGACCAGTGGAGGAGTTTAATTTGCCACCTGGAATATAGAGTAAAAGTTGCATGGCCCCTATATGATGCCTTTGTGATGCTTTGTCATTTTGAAGTACAACAGCACCCATCCCCACTAATTTTCAAATGGAAAGTTGCCAAGAGTTTAACAGCAGAAATAAAGGCTTCTTTGCAAAGCCAGCAATACATTATGACAGGTTCACAAACAATCAGTGCTACACTGGGCCACATTCACATAGACTTAAATGATGTGTAAGACTGCTGGGTTTTTTTTGTTTGCAAGCATAAGCAGAATGGCAGGTGCTACCAGAGCCGTAGCTAATGGAGTAAAAGGTGGGAATGATTCTGGGGGCCCGCGGGGGTTTACAATTCCTGTAGAACTGATGTATGATACTGGATCATTAATTAAATGTGTTTTACATCACAATAAAAAATCATTAATCAACAAATTGTGAAAACGAGATGCTTTAATATTTCAAACCATGGTCCCCTTCACCCTGTCCAGAAAATCTGTAGACCAGAGAAGTTCACATGGTTTTAAAGGTATTAACAAACAGAACATAACTGAACATTACACTTGCTTAACTATGGGCCATTTGAGCACAACAGTTTATATAATTCAGCTAAAACATAACAACAATAAAAAAACATAAGAAATGAAACTAAATATGTACACAAGAACTGGGATTACATAATTCTTAGCTAGGGCCTAGGTCTCATACATACTCTGGAAGAGCAAAAGATTTGACACATTTGCTCGGATCTTTCTGTTCTCATTCTTTGTGATGATGTTAGAATAGCTTTAGATGTTCAGTATCTTACCTTCTTCAGATTATCTCACTGTAAATAGGCAGGCCGAGGTTTTGAATACCACTGTTGACATATAAGTGTGGGGGCGGTCATGTGTTCAAACTGCCTGAGCCGCTTTGAGCTCTGGAAATTGTGTTTTCGTAGCACAATAAAACTCTTTTATCTAAAAAAATCAAGGTGATGACTTCTCCCCATTAAAGTCACTAAAGTTATTTAGTCAATAGCAGTACGTGGTTCTTTCATCTGCTAATATTTTGTTTGATTGACATTCCCTAGTTGCAAATTTTATTTCTGAACAGCAGAATAAACTTGATTTTGGACTCCTCTTGGACTCCAGAGGAGCATGTGATGTCCATGCACTCTTCACGGGTACAACAAGAGTTTAACAAATTTCAAAACTCATCTCGTGTAGGGCTGAGCTTTGTCCAATCCAACCCTGAGTTTGACACCCCTGCTTTGGGTTATGACATCAGATTTCACATAACTCACAGACCTCGTATGAGCAGGCCTTGATTTCACACCATCTGCTCTGAGATACTGTTATAATAGTCAATAGAGGTGCCAGCGTTTCATTGTCAGACGACAAGCGTACAGCAAAGCGCTTGTTTTACTGCCAAAAAACAAAACAAAACACCAATAAATCTGACAACTGAATTTTTTCTCTTTTTTCCTTTTTTTTGGCCTGGTAACTGACTTTGCATTGATGTCCTCTGGCAAATCACATTATTCATAACGGGTGACTCATTATTCAAAATCATTACCACACAGACAAGCAATTAAAATGCACCCTAAAGTTTTTTTCAAATGTGTCATTTCCAGGAACGACTGGGCTACCATACAGCATATTTCATTCTACACAAAGATTTCTATTGTTTCAACTTGAGTTTGACTCGCAATTCTTGCATTTTGCAGTTCTTGCATGCAGAGTTGAGCTCACTGTGCTGTCAGTCTTCTTAAAACAGTGCTGATCTCTGATCTGGCTTTTTTCTACTGTATAATTATATTTATCGGGATAAGAAGAGCAGAAGCTTATCCAGTATCAGCATTCTTGGTCTCAACTTGTCTTTTTGCTCAAGCCGTATCTTATTATTCTGTACATTACATTTCAAGCTGATAATTGTAGATGTCTTTTTATTTACTTTTTACTTATATTCTTTTTATTCTGTTTATTTAACCTTAACCATTAGTCACTGTAAGTCTTATAAATGAAATTGTCAACTACTAATATATTGCATGTAAATGGTTACACTTTTATATAATTATAAATATAAGTAGGAATTATTATTGTTAATTTTAGCTACCAGAAAGTGACAATTAGAACTTCCCCATCTTTTCTGACACTAGTGGTTCTGATTCCATTAATTCTTAAACCCAGTACTGTAATTGCTATGGGGGACAACTATTTACAATAAGATTTGATGTTCAGCTATTTCTAGACAGACCATAATGATGATATTTTGCATATCCTCTCAAATTAAACCAATTAAGCTGTTAATTACTTAGAAGCAAGCAGGTGTTTTCTCTGAGGTTGTATGCCCAACCACACAAATGGTATTTTCTGTTCAACGTGAGCAACAGGATCTTTTTTGGAGTATGAATATCATTAAAATCAAAACCCACCAAGCTTCATTTCTTTTGTTAGGCCTTTCTTTTTGATAGACATCTAACCTTTGTCATGTTTAACATGTTCTGTATCATTTTTTTTACTCTAATGGCACTTTTGATTGGGTGTAAGAGTTAGCCAGTTAACAGCTTAAAATACCCTCACTCATGAACTAGCATAGCAGGTTGCAGCATTTTCATTTTTCTACTGAAAAGCTTCTAGCCACTTAAAGAGATTTCAGATTTTGTGGCAGTCTAGTCTACTTAAAAACTCACTGTTCTTGTACCTAACTGGTATAAATGCATTATTTTTACCTCTTCCAACTGCCAAAACATTTTTCCTCTCAGTTTCTTTTGCATTTGATTATCACTCTTCTCTGTCATTTTACTGTGTTTTTCAGATATTCTTTTATTTAAATAAAACAGGTGTGAATTTAAAAAAACTGGCTGCGTTGGACCACTATGGGGAATTGAAACCCATCTGGCAACTCTTCAGTTATCACTTTTCAAAAATGTGGTGATGTCTGACAGCAACAACTTTAATGAATCAACACAGTGGAGGCATATGCAAGGTTTTAAGCTCCTGTTTCTGACATCTTAAACAATATCCTTTTCAACCTATGGTATGGCTGTAATGGTAGAGACTTGCCAACCCTATGAGTCCCCTTGGCACTTCCACATGGAGCGCTTTGATACAGTCAGTATGATTTAGATTATATCAGGGAGACTGTTCTTCATTGGACAAAACCGCTTCGGCAGGAAAGGAGGGGGTATGAGGAGGGCAGGAGAATAAGCAGGAACTCGAGAAATGACTCTTTTATCAGCACTAAAGTGCCGGTTGATCGATGGGCTGAGATTAAAGAGACTCTGGTGCTGGCCACGCTTGAGAGAGACGTCAAGAGAGCCTGCCAGGACGGGTTTCTCAGAAGTGTGTTTGTGTGAGTAAGCTTATAACAGATTTGGTAACTGGGTTCAGTTGAGGATAGAATCTTATGAGGATCCAGGCCAGAACATTCCGCTGGAGAGAAGGCACTATGGGAAAAGAATCTGTCTTTTCTTGAGGGTGCAGTCCTGCAAAAAAAAATCCCAATTTGGCCACACTTTGGCTTTAATTTTTATTTCCATTTCTTCGCTTCCAAAACCAAACACTTACATATACTGGAAAATGAACAGGTTTGGTAGATGTGTAGAGATTATTGGTATATCGATTACTTTAAGTCAACAGCTGATAAAAACAGGAAGTTTGTGTTGTATTTTGTGGAAATAAATGCACTTTTAGGATTTATTCTCACCTTCATGGAGCATTCTGCAGAGCTACGGGAATGAGTTCTCTGAATCTCTGATCTGAAAAAATTTGGCGTTTTCCTGTAAACCCATATGACTGAAGATTCAACATAGAATTACTATTCACACAGTCAGTGAGCTCCATTCCATTTCCAAACAGCCCTCAGCAATGAAATGGGTAGGCTGAAAATACATAATTAATGGTGCTTACTATGACAAGAACCACTATTACTATAGCTCATACTCTGGGTCAGGGATTACTTAATAAACCCCTAACTCTATAAATTAAACTTTGTGACATAACTCACCCTACACGGTTTGTGCTATGAAATAAATTATACCTCAAATCAAGTGGCTTGTTGAGGAGAGCTGTGTTATTACTTTTCTAAACAATCAGACTTTAGCCTGGCACAATATTAAACAAAGCAAATCCCAGAACTTTAATAGGAGACCTGGGCCACATCTTGGGCCAGTTACCAATACCCTATAGCAACTATCCAGAACACCCCAGAAACCACATAGCATATGCTATAACAACTCGGAACCCCTTAGCAACCACTTAACAATACCTTGGCAACCAAGATACATCACAACACCCACAGTTTGCACAGTAAGCACTAGTCACAGTAAATTAAAATGTAAAACAAAATCTGTTGTATGCAATAATGACATATAATGATTTAATACACAGTAATTTTGATTGAAAGTGTCTGTTAAATGTACGTAAAATAAATGTTTTTGTAGACTACAGCCGCAAAATAAAACCGCATAAGAAAACTGGATTACCACAAATGTATGTATACTAAGCTTGATGACCTCATATTTTTAAAAATTTACCATCATAATGTGATGGTTAAAAATTCTCAAACTGTCAAAAATTAATCTAATCTAATTAATCTAATAAATTTACACAATAGAACATTGTATTGTTCAAATAAGGGTTTTTACTTATTTTCAGTTATACAGGGCTGTTGGTTAGCCTATCATGTGAAAAATATATATGTAATCTGATTACTGGGACTGCCCTAATGTTAAACTCAGTACTTAGCACTGCCAGTACTGCACTTAGAGGGGCTTTAAAGGGATAGTTCATCCAAAAATTTTAATTATAACAAAAGAAGATATTTTGAAGTATATTAGTAACCAAACAACAGTGGCACCCATTGACTTTCGCTGTATGGACACAAAAACACTGAGACATTTCATACAATATCTTTTGTGTTCCTCATAGGAAAAATGTCATACAGGTTTGGAATGACATAATGGTGAGTATATGACTTAATTTTTGGGTGAGTTATCCTTATCGTTAACTTAGCA
Source organism: Ambastaia sidthimunki (assembly GCA_036877625.1). Classification (NCBI taxonomy): domain Eukaryota; kingdom Metazoa; phylum Chordata; class Actinopteri; order Cypriniformes; family Botiidae; genus Ambastaia; species Ambastaia sidthimunki. The sequence continues at coordinate 14,433 of JAZGTK010002634.1, read as the reverse complement.
TTTTTCACAACCTCAATAAATGAAAAAAGACATTTTCTATCAGTCACTAAAAACTGGACAGTCTGGAAGCAATCTACAGTATATTCTTTGTACTTTGTGAAACTCACAGAAATGTGGCTAAGGGCTGTACTGTATAAGAGCTGCTCTTTCATACAGTATGTGCTTTGAGATCAAATGACAAACATATTCTTTTGCTGTGCTACAGTGAGGGTCATATGACTTTATACAGCCACCCACAGAAAATCAGCTATAAGCTATAGCCGCAGCTCTTAGCATGAATAAATGACATCAGTGACTTACATCATAACTCTGCTATATTAGTTACTGTTTGTTCCTTTGATCAAGTTACTTTGACTGACTTTTTCTGCTATTTCTCGCATACTGTCATATTAGATAAGATGCTTCTAAATAAGTAAATCTTCAAAATTATTTTCATTGCTCTTAAATTCTAAAAGGATTAAAGGTGTTGTGAAAAGACCCGTCAAACAGCTTGTGCGCATTAATAAACAGTTTAATAAGATAAAGTGTATTTGTCACCCACGACTGGATGCATTAGACCTTGGCCGGGTGTCCTTGCAACGCCCCCTGCTTGATATCATTCAGAGAATTGAAAATGATTCATCCTAAGAAAACATTTTTTTTTTCATTTTAATTACTAATAAACAATTTAACCACAGCCATCCAATTGGTAGTGCTATGATACGGTCTGTTTGGTCTGGCAAGAGCACATGATAATAAAAGCAACTTTCTGTTATTGTTTACTCAGCCTTATGTTGTTCCAAACCTGCATGTGTTATTCTGTGGAATACAAGTGGAGAATTCTAAAGAATATTTATGTTTATGTTCTTTACAATGGCAATTTTCTAGTGACCATGATGTCATGGTTACAAAGAACAATGAGTTTTGATGTTATTGATGTCCAACCTGTGCCACGGTCAGTCTATTTGATTAAAGAGTTTCACAATGATTCTCATGATTGATCTGCCTGATTTATCCTGGAAGCCTATGTTTGGACTATCAATGTTACAGCATGTAACTAGTTCTTTAAAAATACCAGAGCTATATTTATGAAACATATTTTTATTAAAAAATATTAATAAAAATGTGAAAAACAGCAAGCGACTCAGTCCACTAACTACAAGCTCCATCGTTATTCTCTTTGACGTAGCCTGTTGCTTTTGTGCCGTTTGACAAGTACAGACCCAACAGGAAGAGCAGTGGAGGACAAACCCATTTACCAGCTATACGTGTTGGTTCTGCCTTTACGAGTTGGACACATTAAAGAGTCAACACCGATAACAGTGACTGAGAGAGATCAAATGAAGTGGCTTTTTAATTGCAGTAGAGAGGCTATTAGCGATACGCCCACACGGAACCAGCTCCGCTCTCTCCGCACTAGCACATTTCACTGCGAAAAAAATCTAAATAAATAATTAAAACATACGAAAAGTGGAGAAAGAAGACAAACAGATGAGAAAAAAAACAGCAGGAAGATGCAGTCACTTATAGCAGACGTGATAAATACAGAAAAGGGCAGGATGGGAACGTGGGGACGAGATGCGGTAAGGGTCAGGAAAACAAACAAAGCATCGCGTAGGTGAAGAAAGGTAAACAAAAAGTTGCTGAAGAGTTTACTTTGGTGTTATCTATAATGTTTGATTAACCTTTATCATTCCAAATGCGCAGTTATATAGTTTATCCAATAGAAAAACAGAACTGCTGTTTATTATACTCTTTTGCTTTGATCGTTTGATTGTTTTTCAATGTTTTTTTCTTTCTGGTTTTCTGTAAATGCGAGTGTGTGGTGTAAAGATTGCAGCAGTTCGGGAATCGGGGGGATGTGCAGTACCATCTGTGCAGTATATCTGAAGGTCATTGGCAGGCCCACAAGGAAACTGTGCATACAGAGCGTCGCAGAAGGCTCTGCAGATTTCCGCAGATTTCCAGCAGAATTGGAACACCCATATTTCACAAAAATCTACATATCCCCTGCCCCTTACATGTTTGTTTGTTAAATATTTTGGCTAATTTAACCAGCTCTCAACTCTAACACATTGTAGCATGTAAACCATTCCACAGAATTATGCAGTTTAAAAAAAAAAATCACACAGAAAATAAAGTCAGCAGATTGTGTCATTAGCCGTCTTATGCTGGAGAAAGTCCAAGAACGCATATTGCTGTATACATGTGAAACAACCCAAAAGATTAGCATTACCTCTGAACCCTAATCAACTAGATTTCTTTTAACTGGAAGATCACAACTAAGTCCAGAGTTTCGATTACTTACTATACGCTTTTACAAACCCATATTATTACATCAATCTTAACATGTCTAGGTTTAAAAAAAACACTAAATGCAAAAATCACATAAATGCAACAATTTCATACATAACATACCAGTCTCTGCTGATGTTTTAAGCAACAACTGCATCACACATGACCTCCACAGACTCTGCAAAAGAAAACAGTTTAAACCAGCCTAAAATAGGCTGCTGGACTTGGCTAGGCTAAAAGAACTACAGGCCAGCGTAAACCAGCTAAAACCAGCTAACGTCTTTGTTTTTGTTTAGTAGCAGCTGATGCTAGGCTAGATATTGATACTGTTTCCATTTCACTACCCACTTCCTGTTTGCTTGCTACCCACAGACACCACATCCTCTAGTTACAGTACGAGTTTATCTGCTATTCCTTGTAATATATATATGTTGTGCTTCATATATTATGTCTTGTGTAATATATGTCTGAGAATATCGTAACGCTCTTTCACCCCTCTCAAACAGTTGAGACAGTGAAGATGAGGGCAGAATGCTTCTGTGTCCGGAGAGTTTAGCAGCGTTGGGTCTAGTGGATGTCAAGACGCCCAGGCAGGAGTGCTTTCTCAGGTTGTGTAGTCACAACACAGCCATCAACTCCGCAACCACCAGGTAAAGACAAACACAAAAGTGACCCCCCACCAGCATGCTGAGGTGTGGGGCGACACAGCAGCAGGGGGGCAGCTCACAACCTTTAAAGCAGGGGTAGATCTTGTAAGCTTGCCTTGAAAGTCATGCTGTCAAAACCACTCTGTGCGATACCCAATGTGAGCTGTTTGTGAGAGTTTTAAGTCAACAGTAATACCCTACATGCAACAGTGTGAGGTTACAGCGAGTCAATAAAGAGGCAGTGAAGACAATCACATGTTTGGGAGAAAATATAATTCCATACTATGCTGTATTAAAGCTGAAACTTTAGTTAATTTTAGAAGGATTAACAATAACCCAGTGCTAATGATTTATGTGTCCTGTACTACCGAGATTATTTCATGAAGAATTTTTAATGCGCTTTACGGTAATACATATTGATTATTAAGCTGTATTGATTCTGTTCACAATGATGTAATTAGTGTCTAGATGGATTACAATATGCTGGAGGGCTCTGTAACCAATCACTTCTGGACAAGCAGTTTAAAAGAACATGGAATAATTATACTAGTAAAAGGGTCTTACGTCATGATGTTAATTTATTACGTTTCTTTATATTTTGACAAATCTCCACTCGATAGCAGTAGCCATAAGGAAAAAGTCACAAAAAATGATGTTAGTTGCTTCTCCTAGACAGAAATATAATAAAGTTATATTTTATAAAAGTTTAGACTTTTGCATATTTCTTCTTAGATGTTTTTCCTGAGAAAATTTCTGAAGTCTGCAATCAAAAGTCAGAGATTTCAATATAAAATCAAGCATTTCTCCCCAATATCTTCCAAAATCTAACTATCTGAGCTAACTATCACCATATATAGGCTACATATTTGTAGTTCTGTTTTATACTGCATGTCAACAAAGGCCCTGTTTGTGTCTAAAACAAAGTTGATACATCCATGCAGCAAAATGTGAACTCTCAAAAGCTATGAAAGAGAAACGACTGAGCAATACAACATGTCTCAGGGTAGTACCAAGACCTGAAAACACTGTCACATACATGAAGAATCAATTATGCCTTAGCTCTTACAAAACAAATTTTCAAGATCTTCACTGTTTTTCTGTACAGATCAACATAACAATAAAGTGAAGACGTCCAGTGGAACAGTGTGTCTAGTGACAGACGCATTCGTGCTGTGAGGAATTTATCACTATGGCTCCATCGGTCTCTGTCCAGCCAAGCTGCCAGTCTTTGGATGGGACCCCACTTGGCATCGGCAACTAGCTTTTGATTTCAGCCACACACAAGCCGAACCAACAGAGAGTGAAACCTGCAGTTAGTGTCTCTCTGAAGAGGAACTCTGAGTTGATTGGTCGTGATTGTCTTATAGCAAAGAATGTAAAATGCAGTTTAATAGATTTTAATTCATACAGAAACAAGAAATATGTGGGAGAACCCATCTGACTGACATTTAAAGTGACCAACAACAATATAGTGTATGTGCCGATTAGGGGTAATAGAGTTCAATAATAGACTTCCATTTAAAGAATAATTAAACAAAGTATATGGTGTTCTAGTCTCAGTGAAAGGCAAAGATGTATATGTGGTTAATCTGGGACATCAGAGTGGAACTGCAGATTTCAGCCACCTCCTGCATATTTATGTGAGCAATATGCAGTGGGAATTTAGTAAACTACAACGGTTCATAGAACTGCCATCTGATAAAACCTGCCACCAACCGTTTTTTAATCTTCTTTTAATCTGTAGCTCAACTTGTAGAGCATTGCGTTAGCAGTGCAAAGGTTGTGGGTTTGATTGCTAGGGAATACACATACTGATAAAATAAAGCTTAAATGTACTGAAAGTCGCTTTGGATAAAAGTGTCTGCCAAATGCAAAAAAAAAAGAAATATATATATGATATAAAGAAATAGCAAATGTGCTTTATTTTACTAAAAAAATAGCTTATTTTTCTCTGCTGAACTTGGCAACCCCAGCTCTAGAACACTATGAGCTCTGCCCCTTAATAAAAACAGAGGCTATAGCCAGGTTAGCGTGAAGTCAAACTGTGGGGCGTGCAGGCTCTTATTTCACCATATGCTGCATCTTTATTTCTACCTTTTCATGAGCTGTTTTATCCTCAAGGGGAAAGTCATTTTTTCCTCCTCCTGTGTCTGTGACCCTGAGGCTTTGATTCCATCTAAGGATCTGAAAGTAATTAAGAGCTCTCGCTCTCTGCTTTCATGTGTTTGCTGTGAGGCACCAGCTTCTCCATGTGCCTTTCAGATTCATTTAACACGCGTCCACACTCTGCAGCCTGACGTAGACCGGCGGGACAATGACAAGGTCAGTGAGATATGAAAAGAGGATGGCAGTCAGTGCATGTTTTTTTCAGGGAAAAAGCCTGAAACTCTGCTTTCACTGGGGAATGTCTGAGGCCCAGTGTTTTTATGCCTAAGGGTTGGAACATTGATATGTTTAATTTAGGTGTTAATTTTATAAATACCCCACAGACAGCACATGACCGTACATGCATTTAAACATATCAGATGTGGTTACATTATGGAAACGCCTCAGAAGACATTAAAGGGTTAGTTTACCCAACAAATGAAAATTCTGTCATTAATCACTCACCTTCATGTTGTTCCAAACTTTTTAATGTGGAAAACATAAGGAGAACGTTTAAATAATGTTGATGATGCTGTTCTTCTAATTCATAAAAGTGAATGGGCATTGACACTGTGTGCCCAGCGTAAGTTGTTTGAGAGTTTCACATCCACAATAATTAGCTAAATTTAAAAGTGCAACGTTACAGCAATTCAATTTACAGGCAGTGACGACAGTCACATGTTTGGGAGAAAATATAATTACATAATATGCTGTATTAAAGCCAAAACCATAGTTAAATTTAGAATTAATGACCCACTAATAGTGATTTATGCATCTGGTACTACTGACATTATTTCATTAAAAAAAATTTAACGCGATAATACATATTGATTATTACAACTGTCAGACAGAATTTTCATTTTTAGGTGAACTGTCTCTTTAAGGTTTGTTCCCTCCATTCTCACAGCTCACATGCTCAAACTCAAGCACACACAGGGCTACATTAGTGAGATTAAAGCTAATTGGCCATGTGTCACTTCAGCCCAGGTCACTCAGGTAATCTCCAGTCACCTTTAGTCTCTCAGATAGCCACACTCAACCTTAAGCTTCTGCTCTTAAAACAAATGTGTGCTTACTACAAGCAGCATGAACACAGTAATCTCTACTTTTACACAGCAGTATAAAACAGAGCGATTTTTCTGTAGATGCTGGTCAAATAGCTCTGCTGTTGCCTTGTGTTTTGCATGCATCTCATTATGATTACATCATAAAACACAAAAGATGTTTTTTCTAATTTGTTACAATAAATTAACTACAACCACACTAAAGTAGATGTTAGTGTCTAAAAAAGCTTTTCAACGCTATGAAAAGTATGTTGTCTCTGTAGAGCATGTGCATTCTCCTTGGGTACAGTTCCCATCTAAGACGCATGCATTTTTTAAAAGTTACTGTATCATAAAGAGGAATATATGCTCCCAGAGACCACTTCACTGACACGGATGTAAAATTACCTTCCTGTGCACAGTGGATTCAACATGGCACCATATGCATGGTTAAGCCCACTTCATCATGGATATCTCAAGCATACATTAAACATACTGTACGCATATCATACATATTCAGATGTTTGTAGCCACGTTATCGTTGACCCTGGTCAGTGGCATAGCAATAATTTAGCATTTGACTTTAATTTAGCTTTAAGATTACAGCTGTCAGAGATGAATGCCTCATTACGGCTGTCATAAAATAATCAAATCAAAGAATAAAGAGGAAATGGAAGATAGTGCCGTGATTTGCTGTGAATGAATAGGGGTATTCTTGCCACGTGTCGAGGCTCAGCATTAATGTGCTTTAAGAGAACAGGATGTAATGTGATTTGCCAGCGCTTAGGCTCTGCGCTTAGCCACAAGCAGGAAGAGGTAATATAAGACGAAAGAATGTGGCTTAGTTTGTGAGAGCACATTTTGCAGGCAGGGGTTACATTTGCATCAATTTCAACTCAAGCAATCACCCAATCTGACGAAACTGAATCCCTGTTTGACTCAATTCACTTATTTTGCCTGATGCTAACACAAATACATGCCCAGGTCCATGGCAACTGGGATTTTACACTTGATTATAAATTGTTCATACCGGTAATTAAAGGCCACATACACACCACATTGGGACAGATAACCGTGTTTAAATTTGAGGATAAATCCACTAAGTTAACGTTCAACAAGTGAACAAATTGGAGTAGTCACTCCTGAAATATAAATGATGCAGAGAACCATAGCAACACGTTGGTGTATTTTCATGTGTCAATGTTTAGGAAACAGCTATTGACAGAGGTCCTGTGTCTCTCTGCACCTTAATGTATGGGATACCTCTGCACTGTTGGACTGGTAGGAGTGATTATTGAGACAGACTTCGAATTTGCATATGAATCAATAAAAGTCTTTCCCAATTATTTTCTTAGAGAAAGGAAACATCTCAGATGCGGCTTTAACTATTAATTGTTAACAACTAATTGTTCTGTTCACTTCTGTACACACTATGCAGATTTTATGTAAATTTGGTTGTCGCTAGCTGAATTCTTTAGAGTTAATTTGGTTGTCACCCCTTTGTGCTTGTGTTGGGCACTCAAAAGAGGAGCGACAACCGAATTAAGATGCAGTGTGTACGTGGCCATAGGGCAGCAACAGTGGCAGAGAAAAGCAGCAAGGGAAATGTTAATTAGCCACAATGAAGAACCACATGTTCATCCGCCCAAGGACGCCCAGTCTGACGGGGATGACAAGCACTGACAGATGCGCTGCCATTTCACACGATCCCTTTGAAATTTATCAGGATAATCTTTGGCACGTTTAGAACTTTGATTAAAAGTTAATGAACTCAGGAGACAAAGTATGTTAGGCATCTGCAGACTTACGGCAGTCAACCCTGAGACAAAATATTCTTCATGGTTCAGTAGAGAGAGTGTGTGCATGCTGTCACTGAGACACTTTGCTGACAACATGTCAGTCGAAGTATGTGTTAAGTATCCACTTGAGCATTGTGTTGAGCGAGTGATTAACGTGGAAAAGTGACTTCTGTGTGTCGCAAGGTCAATTAAACGGTACGTGAGGGAGCGTCATTTAAATGTGTTATTGTAATGACCTTCATTTGGAGTGCATGGATAAATAAAGTCCAGATCTCTCTTTTACATCCAGCTTGTGTAAAGGTATACGAAACTACCACCAAGAAATTAGCATTTAGCTTCATTGTTGTTACAGAAGATACTTGTTACTAAAAACTTACCAGCCACTCATGAAAGCTGACAATCCCTCAAAGGCCGCAGATGAGTAATTCCATTCTGGACCATAAACCACAGAGGCAAAGTATTTATAATTGCATGACAGGATTGTTCTGTCTCCAGAGGAGTGCTGTCAATCAGTGGGGAGAAGATGGTGACCTAGTGAGCTTTCATTGTCATCGTTGTAAGATCTTGTAGTTAGAATGGTGGCCACGTCAACATCATGACATCTGTTCTTAAAAAAAGAAAGAAGGTAAAAAGACAGTCTAATAGAAACTCATTTTATTTCTTGTTTCTTTATGGCCACTTTGCAAAACAACCAATGGATGTTATGATCTTTCACTACTTTTTCTAGTTCTGATTGTTGATGTACTAATAATATTTTTGTTGCATTAATATTATTGCTAATAATATTCATGATTACAGTACAAGTATCTAAAATAGTCAAAGATCTATCTGTCTACAGTATCTATAAAACTGCAGTAGTTCTACGTTTTCTTTTTAAAAGAGAAGGGAGTTGTGGAGGTTGGTAGAAAAGAGCGTTCTTCAGCATTCTCTCTGGTTTGAAATATCAGGAGAGGGAGACAAAGTGCGGTGGGCACTGTCATTGATCACATGTCTTTGACCTTCACAGTAGCTTAGTTTGGATATTTCCAAAGTCACCTCTGATTCATAGAAATTGACATTTATTGTTAAATATGTGGCAAAATGCTCGTTCACACTTTTAGATTTAAAACTTTTGGCTGTTTCACTGCAGACCCTGGATGAAAACATGAAGGACCTTAATAGAGCTTTAGATCACTGCAGCAATGAAAAAAATGCTTATGGTTAAATAGGGCATCGGGATTATGTGTGAATATTTGTGGATCAGATTACATAGGCTGCATTGGTCCAGGTTGAGAGTTGCTATTATGTTACAATGAGAGCAGCACACAAATCACAAAGAGCAGTCCTCTGTTGAGACCTTGTGATGTGAATTTATAATCTTTCTCATTTATAAATTATGGAATCTCAATTAAAAAAAAAACTGTTTATAATTTGTTGTTGTACATGTTTGAATAAAAAAGAAATGTAATGGTTAAGAAAATGAAGGTCACCACTGGCCATAAAACTTCACTTATATTTAACTGAAATATGCAAAACTATATTTTATCACACTAAATATTTAACACATCTGAGTTTGAATTTCCAAACTGTATCAAAACAAATGTCTGGACCAATATGCTTTACAATATAAGCTCATTGTACTTTAACCTCTGTTATAAATTTTCCAGTGGGAGTTTCTAAATGCCTAAATAACTTTAGCAATAAAAAAGTATGTTAATTATTTAGGTTATTTAAATTATTTGTTATTTAAAGGCAAAACAATCATGTTATAAAGCTGAAGCATCATAACTGTCATCGTTGTCAACAACAATCTTTTTTGTCACATACTCTATGATTCATTTTCATGAGTTGAAAAATATATTTATATATATATATATATATTATATTAATATAAATATATATTATATTTGTTTTATATTATACATTAAGTAATCGTGTTGTGTCAATTTAGATAAGTTAGCAAGTGTTGCATCACAGATATGATAGTAGCCTACACTACTATTAACCTGGAGTGAATATCTAACAGGCTGCATTTGGAATGCACGTCACTCTGCCACATACAAACCCCTCATAGGGAGGACCGGATTAATGCGGAGCCAGCAATCTGATTGGTTTAAGTATTTGCATCCTCATCTCTGATTGGGTAAAACGCGTGTAAATCAGCAAGGTGTTGCGCTTACGTACAAAAGGGGTGGGTAAAAGTAGCAAAGAACAGAAAAAACAAAAACAATCCGCCCGGGCGTCCATCTTGAATACAGTAAGCCAACGGTGACTGACAGCAACGGAGAGGGTAATCGCGATAAATTGAGTTCAGACCGCCCTTTAAAGTCAACCGACTACGACAACCCAGGCAATACAGACCGAAGGATTACGTTTAGTGACATTATCGATCAATACCGTCTAATTTTTGCCGTCATACTCCCGACGGGGCTGATGAAGTTATTTCGGAGGTTGTGCGTGCTTAGCTTTATTCAACCGTCGACATTTGCTAGTTCAAAGGGATTGTTTATTTTAACTACTCACCCGGGTTATTCTTGAGACGCTTTCTGATATTGTTCGCTGCAGGTTCGAGGCAATAAAATCCGGCGGGAATGTGGATATAGCACGTTTGGCCATATTTAAGTCCTTCACTGTCAACTTGAGCTCGCGCGGAGCTCGTGCGTGCGCTGTATCGTGCGCGTGACCCCGTTTATTTTACTTTATTCGCGATCTGTTATGTTGCATAGATATTAATTCAAGTAATAGTTGTGTAGATAAAGCGTTTGTGGTATGTTAATTCAATTTTTATCACCGTGAATGTGGATGCATTTGTTGTGCAGCCTTAGACTTTAGATAGTGATTTGGAGATATTGCTCTGATTGACATATTATTTGTGTTGTACCACTAACAATATATTTATCTACATATTGTATGGCAGGTTTTATGCATAGACTGGACAGTCGTTATGATCATTGGCGATGGGAGCTGGCCCACTTACTGAAAGAGCTTATTGAACGGGCTCGTTTATTCTGAGCGCGCCACAGTGCAACATTTTATAGATACAGTATTCTTACGCATTGGCATTTCGACGTTTTTGATAAAGGGTTTAAGTTAGACCGCGTGGATAGTCATATATCACTATATTTCTAAAAATCTCTTCGCATTTGAATAAACCAGTGGACACTTTGATGCTGTTTTTCAATCACTGAACCCGAGGACTTTAAACTGGCATTGGATTTGTGCATTGGCTTACATCACTTAATCTGTGACATGAATGTGTTTCACTGACTGTTGATCAATAGTGTTTTGAGGGAAACTTGAATACGGTTGGAATTTGACAAGGAAAGACAGTAGATTGGAAAAAATGGGACCTGCAACAAAGCTGGCGTTTGGAGTGTTCCTCATCTCGTGCTCCTCAGGTGGGTATTAATGTGCGCGTGATGATATTTTAACCCTTTTAAATTGACATATATTGCATCGAGGTATGCACCGTGTGTTTATTTGTATCATGGCATATCATGTGTGTATGTGCCACCGGAGGCTGTTTCTCGTGTTACTCCGCATTGAGATCGAATTCACTGGTTTCTCGTAAAATAGCTATATACCGCCATCTGAATATAATCTGAGCATGCACCACACAGGAGCAACATTTACTGCCAGAATTGTGCAACTTCTGTTCACAATAACTGGTCTGACGACTCCTCGACATGAAGCCCTGTTCTGTGAAGTTATGAAAACACTAGTGTTGTGTTGAGCTACTCTGTATGTAATTAACCGTAATTATGCATTTGCATACATGTTATATGTTGCATGTAAACCCCCTCTGCTGGTAGCTCTTGTTTTAGATTCATAATAATTACTTTAATGTTTGTGTATGTGAGTATAGTACTGATTTAAAATGGAAAAATCATTTCATTTCATTTGAGGCTGCCTGGGCCAAAGGTCATATTTGCATGTGAGAATATTAGATAAGATATGACTGAGTGTTAAAGTTACATGAGCATATTTATTGTGTATTTTAATGATTATCTTTATTCAAATACATATCCGATCAAGGAGTAGAACAGACTGCAATATTACATAAGAGACTTTAAGATCAAAGTTTGAGTTCTGCTTATATTGAAAGATGCATAAGAGGTACAGTTTGTGCCTGTACTCCATGTTCCCACTTCATCCCTTATTCTGGATCGCACTTGCCCACACAGTCCTGCGCTCTTTTGGATACAGAGACAAATAATCAATACAATGTTATATTTGAGCCCATTGCTTTGCTATTTATATCAGTGTAAAGGCAAAAGCATCTAGGATGGTTTAAGAAACATTATCTTTTGGGTCACATTGCACATGCTCTCAGGGGAATCAGTGTTCACTAATGGGATGAGCATATAAACCTCTGTAGATCTCTGCTTGAAGTGATGTGAGAAACCGCTTACCCGTTTGGTGTTTGAATCTGTTTACTCCTGTTTAAAGACATTTACTAAGCATCAGTCCAACTGTATACTTAATTAAGTGCAAAGCCACAGGTAAGATTGCAGGCTGTAAGCTCCTCTGTGCCACGGAGAGCTTGTGTTATAAAACTGTTTCCATGAAACAATGACTTTAGGATATTACTGGATGTGTGTATTTGGCCCAGATTGGTTCAGATACAGTACATAAATTAATGGGTTGCCTTATGTGTGCTTTATGTAAGCTTTCACAGTAAATAGCTCAGCCAAGCTGTTGTCCAGGTTACAGTTTATGACTGCTATGAGAATCGAGTCTGAACGCTTACACAGTCAAAGGTAAAGTATGCCTTAAACATCATGACATCATCTTACAATAATAGACAACTGGCATCATCTAAATAAAGGACAAAGTGAAACAGAAAGCTTTCAAAGACGGTCCTCACAACAGAACTCTGTTTGCCAAATATAGAGGGCTGGATTTTAAACATTTCCAGGTACAAGACTTAGTGTTTATCTTTCCAAAAATAGATAACCATAACAGACACCTGTTAATGTCAAGCTATAGTATTGCAATTTTTGTAATGGTCTGGAGATTCTATAAGTTTTCAGTGCAGAAGTGGTTTATTAGGTCAGCTGTGGTATTTGTTCTCAGAGGGATTGTGTGAGTTTGACAAGATAACAAATTGTATGATTTTTCAGTTTTCTAGTCTAATCCATTTAAAACTGTATGCCTCACATCATTAAACTGCTCTAGATGAAATCTTTGCATTACAGTTTTAAAGCATTACAGTTTATATTACAAAGCCACACATGGGTTTTTGCATAGAACTTATCATTTTATTAACAACCACTGAAATATTTTATCTTTGTCCCTCCCAGCGCACAGTGGCGTTATTTTGAAGGACAAACTTAACAAGTAAAGCTACACAGATTTTCATTTATAATGTGACAACTTTGGGACTGATGCTTATAATGCCTCAGATCTTTTAGTTGATGACCTTCTAGAACACGAAATGAGTGCAGTTTATTTGGTTAGCAAAACTCAGTATGTTGACCCCTGCCCTATCTATTTAGTTTAGAATTCCCAACAGCAGAAGTTAAGTGACTCTTATTTCCTCTATCTGCGTTTTGTGCTCAGTATTTGACAGATATTGAAAGTACACAAGGTTAGCAGTTTTTTATGTGAAAGCATTGATGGAATTAGCAAGGCTTTAAGTTTTAAGCAAGCAAAACCCAGTTTGTGCAAGTGTGCATTCACGTGCAAGGGTGCATTAAAAATGACGCTTTTATGCGCAGAGCTTTCTTGTGAGAGTGGTGTAACGTTTAAGTAAACTGTAGTGTAAATGCAGACATAATGGAAATAATGGTTTCGCCACTTCCACTGTCTTATTCACTTCTTAATCTTTGGGCACAGCTGTTAAACAAAAGAGGACATTTATTTTCCTTGTATAACACTCAAAAAGTTTAGCTGGGGACTAAGGTAATTGTGCCGTGACACCACTTCTAAAACAAACCTCTAAAATAAAGGTCTTTCTGTGTTGGGAAAGTATATATATTTACGCCATAAATTCTCTTTTGTACAGCCACAGCAAGCTTGCTTATGGGCAGTTTGAACCATGTGGGTTATAGCTGATAAGATGACATAAACCAAGACGTGTAACCAAATGAAAGGTTTTCTTGAGCTAACTCTAATAATTCTCTTTTGTATGTTTGAGATGAGTGAATGTACTAGTACATGGCTAATTACCGTTTGTCACGAAAGTACAGAAGGAAAATGTCACAAATTGCTGGTCACACACTTTCTTTGTTTTGCTGTAATTTTTGGAATGCTGGGCTAATTAGTAATCTTTTTATATGGTAATTAGAAACAAGCATAATTTAATGTCATAGCTCAGATGAAGCCCAAAGTGTATTACACTTGGAGGTGAAAAGCTCACCAGAGGTCAGAGCATTGTTTGTTTGCTTACTGTAGCTGATCAGATTTATGATTTGTCTGTGTTTTAAGCTCTTATTTATTAAACCGTTCACAATGTTAAGCTTGTGATGATAGTTATCGATTAGCCCAGAGGGACGCTCCTGCACTGTATTTATGTATTAGATACTGTACTAGATACTATTGTCC
>JAZGTK010002633.1:0-30852 GCA_036877625.1 Ambastaia sidthimunki | reverse complement strand
CTACTGGGACAGACAATGACATAGTAGGTCCCAGTGCAGCGCCGACCAGTACACAGTTCTGTTTAAGAATGACAGTAGTGCAAATATTTAATAATTAATAGTGCAAACGGAGAGTAGTGCAAATGGCAAATGGTTATTGAGTATTTAGGAGTCTGATGGCATGGGGGAAGAAACTATTGCATAGTCTGGTCATGAGAGCCTGAATGCTTCGTTACCATTTACCAGACAGCAGGAGGGTAAAAAATGTGTGTGAGGGGTGCATTGGGTCATCCACAATGTTGGTGGCGGATGCAGCGTGAGGTGTGAAGGTCCGTGTTGGAGGGAAGAGAGACCCCGATGATCTTCTCAGCTGTACTCACTACCTGGTCTTGCGGTCTGAGACTGTGCAATTCCCAAACAAGGCAGTGATGCAGCTGCTCAGGATGCTCTCGATCATCCCTCAGAACATGGTTAGGATGGGGGGTGGGAGATGTGCTTTCCTCAGCCTTTGAAATACAGGCGCTGCTGGGCTTTCTTTGTTATGGAACTGGTGTTGAGCAACCAGGTGAGGTTCTCTGCCAGGTAAGCGCCAAGAAATCAAGAAACACAGAGGAGCCACCAATGTTCAGCGGACACTGGTCTCTCTGTGCTCTTCTGAAGTCAACAACCCAGGATCCAGTTGCAGAGGGAGGTTTTCAGGCCCAGCAGGTTCAGCTTTCCAATCAGGTGCTGAGGAATGATTGTATTGAATGCTGAACTGAAGTCTATAAACAGCATTCGAACATTTATGTTTTTATTGTCCAGGTGGGTGAGGGTCAGAGGAGGGCGGTGTTGATGGCATCATCTTTTGAGCGGGTGCTAAGCAAATTGCAGGTCGTCTAGTGAGGGGGCAGCAGGGTCTTAATGTGCCTCATGACGAGCCTCTCGAAGCACTTCATGATGATGGGTGTAAGTGCAATGGGACGGTAGTCATTAAGGCAAAACACTGGAGACTTCTTTGGCATGGGGACGATGGTGGTGGCCTTGAAGCACGTTGTAACAATGGTGCTGCTCAGAGAGGTGTTGAAGATGTCCGTGAAAACATCTGCCATTGGTCTGCACATCCTTTAAGCACCCTACCAGAAATGTTGTCTGGTCAAGCAGCCTTCCGTGGGTTAACTCTGTGTAGAGTCTTCCTCACATCGGCTTTGGTTAGACACATCACCTGGTCATTGGGAGGAGGGGTGGTTTTCCTTGCCGTCATGCCATTTTGTGCCTCAAACCGAGTGTAGAAGTCATTTGACGCATCTGGGATGGAGTTATCACTGTCACAGGCAGATGGAGTTGTCCTGTTGTTGGTGATAGCCTGGATGCCCTGCCACATGCGCTGCATGTCTCTGCTGGCCTCGAAGTGGTTGTGGATCCTCTGAGCGTGTGCGTGCTTTGCCTCTGTGATGGCCCGGGACAGTTTGGCCCTCACTGTTTTTAGGGCCGCCTTGTCACCTGCCCTGAAGGCGGAGACTCAGTAGTGCACGCACCTCTGCAGTCTTCCACAGCTTCCGGTTGATGGATTTGGAGACGTTGACGTGATAGCTGGTCATTGATGTCACATATTCCCCCAAGTTGGTGAAATTGCCATCAGTTGCCACTTAACATGTGCCAGTCAGTGTGTTCAAAACAGTCCTGAAGAGCAAAAATGGCTCCTGCTGGCCAGGTTTTCACCTGCTTTAGAATCGGTTTTGAGTGTCTGACAAGCGGCCTGTATTCTGGGATTAGCATAACAGAGATGTGGTCTGAGTAGCCGAGGTGGGAGCTGGGCTCCATCCGGTACACGCCGAGGATGTTTGTGTAAACAAGGTCCAGCATGTTTTTCCCTCTTGTTGCAAAGTCCACATGCAAGGTTGAAATCTCCGGCAGCAATAAACAGTCTGTGGGTTGTTGAGTTCTGCAGTTCGCAGAGTGCATCACTAGTATTAGCGCTGGGGGAATGTACACTCCAATAATGAGGACGGCAGTGATTTCCTGTGGTAAATAAAATGGTCTGCATCTTACAGTCACAAACTTCAACAAACTGTCAGTAAACCTGTGTCTTTCCCTTGGTGCTTCAATATGGCCAGTCTCTGTTGACAGTGGTGATGTCCCGGGTAGGTTGGGACCTGAATAGAGACCACTCTCATAGAGACCACTCTCACAGCGTAACCAATATGTGCCACAAGCCTGATCTACCGTTAATTAGACGGGACACATCCCGACACCTCTGCACAACCCTAAATTAAAGCAGCCACTGGCTTTATATAGGTAGGTGTGACTTAGCCCGCAACTACTTTGTCCAACGCTTGTTGGCTTTTTCCTCTCAGGTCAATGTTTATTGGTGCAATATTCTGCTTCTTGCAGGGTAATTGGGCTCTTAAGCGAGACCCCATATGTTGACATAATGTTTTCATATATACTACATCAACAGCAAACATGCTGCACACACTTAGTGGTTGTGATTGTTGTCTTGGTGGGGTGCAAGACATTGTGTACGTTGGCTTAAAAGGGAGGTCCACTGTCTTTGTCCTGTTCATAATATTGCATGATCAATAAATACTTGAATAAATCCATGAATGAGTAAATAATGTAGGGCTGGACTAATTTTGGCTGCAGAAAAATTCAGGAGTGGAGATGACATGTTACTCGTAAGGGGTGAATGAATCAATTTAATTTGTAGGTTAAAAACTTTTACATTCTGCCATGTATATGGTAAAACAAAAAAATTGCACAACATTTTAACGAAGCAGTGATTGTGTGCAGGTAATAGACCAGTGTTCTGTCAGGATCACAAAACATTATTAAAACAGAGAAATTGGCTGAATGTTGAATTAAAATAGTTTTAATAGTTTTTTCAGTCAGAGGAATGTAACTTTATTAACGGTAATAGTTACAAAGAAGAATGAGGTGACATTGCACAAAACCATGAAGGACAGCTGAAGTGCATTGCAAACTTAGTCTGATTTATCTTTTGATGATATTTTGTTTGGTTTTTTTTATGTCTTTCTTAGTTTTGAAAATGTTTTTTTTTTCAACTTTGCAACAATGTGAACTGTGAAAAACTTTATATAAATTATATAAATGATTTTTTGGTTAACGCCAGAAATCACAGTCCTGGTTTGATGCATTGATTCTAATTTACAATTAGCTCTTGTTTGCTCTGGTTTCAACTTATAATATGTATAAAATGTTAATGTGTAAGTGTCATACAAATGTTAATACTAAATTTATTTGAAATAAACTTGAAAAAAACTTGCTGTGTTGTTATTTGTCATGGCTGCCATTAGATGGCACTCTATGTCCATTTTTATTTTACAATACAAAAAAGGAACCAATGTAAAAGAAAACATTTAAATGAGCGTTTTAGTTAAATATTATTATATAACTTTACCTTTATATATAATACTATTATATATTATTTACTATTATTAACAGACTTAAATTATCTTTGTATAAAAAAGGCAGTGCCCACAGAGGCTGCATCATTCAGTGAGGCAGTTTCTCTACTTGTTTTTATTTCAATTTTATTATTTAATTTCAATTATATTATTTATATAGCACTTTTTACAATGTTTCATTGCTTCAAAGCAGCTTTACACATAATACTGAGATATATTAAAAAACAGAAACTAGAAAAATTACATAACACAATCACATAATACATGGTATTATTGCAAATAGTAAGGGCAAATATATTAAAAATGTATGGCTACTATGTTAGTTGTATTATGAATAAAGAGTTGATTAAAACAATGGAAACTAAAACACACTTGGACCATTTGAATAAATGGACGTGCATTAGAAATACCTGTCATTATGTGCAAAAGCTCACACCTCTCTCAGTGGCCTTTGGAAGGGTAATGCATTCTGTTTGCCAGATAAAACAGTATTTACTTAAGAGATTATGCAACATGTAGTAAGTTAACATGATAGGTATCATATTAGGCAGGATGTGCCGTTTCAGCTTACATGGAGATGGCAAATAGAGAAATAACAAAAAACATCTTATGGGACAAGCATATAAGGGATTTGGAATTACACCATAAAATACACACAATACACAAAAAATACATACACAAAATATACACAATCCATATGTCTGAACATTACAAAATGTAAAAAAAATAAAAGAAAATAGGAGAGAGAAATAAAACAGCAGCGGCTTTAGGAATATAATTATATCACTATATTACAAAACCTAAACTAAAATTGAACTTAACCTAAAGTTAAGTTAAATATCAGCAGTCTCCCAGTAAGCAAGCCAACAGAAGGACATACAGAAATTATACTTTTATTCACCACATTTACATTAATATGATCAAATGGTACAGGTAACATTTTGTGAAATGTTACAAATGACATTATTATGCTGTTCTTACATTATTTTGACCAGTTTATTATATTCAGGTCAAATTTATTTAGCTTTTTGTAGCACTTCCCATAGGTGTAATTAGTTAAGGGACAAAATGTTTGGAGTTCAACACCTCAAACTTAATTAATTAATGCACACACTTTGTAATCATTATCATTGGACTCTTTGTTCTTCAGAAAAGAGTCAAAGTTTGCTTCTTCTTGAAGCTATTTTCCTACACTGCTGCAGATTGAACTGGTGTCTGGTGTGCACTGTTAATTGAATCAGTTTGCTGAACACCAATTAGTTCCCGAACTAGCCACTGTGACGTNATAGGTGTAATTAGTTAAGGGACAAAATGTTTGGAGTTCAACACCTCAAACTTAATTAATTAATGCACACACTTTGTAATCATTATCACTGGACTCTTTGTTCTTCAGAAAAGAGTCAAAGTTTGCTTCTTCTTGAAACTATTTTCCTACGCTGCTGCAGATTGAACTGGTGTCTGGTGTGCACTGTTAATTGAATCAGTTTGCTGAACACCAATTAGTTCCCGAACTAGCAACTGTGACGTTCTTTGGTTGTTGTTTATCTGGGCTGTCAGCTTCTCTCTCTGCCCTATTACTGTTGACCAAACGTGTCACTAGACTCCTTTTATTAGTGCACTAGCCCCAATAAAATGTTATTGATAAATCTTTGATGATGAAGAAACAAACCAGTCTTTGAAGCACTGTCCCTTTAGCAAACATGTTCTGTGTTATTGTTGGCTGTTGATAATGATTATTATTAAATGATAATAATAATGATCTTGAAGCTTTTTTGCAAATATGGTCCTGATGTAGTTTTTTCAACAGTGTAAGATAAGCTCAGGTGGTGTTTATGTGGAGGACTCTTTATGTGAACTTGTCGCCTGGGTTTAAACTGGCAGAGCATTCTCTGTGCTGGTGTCAGAGCTGGGTCAATTTCCAGCATGGCTCTACAGACCTCCTTGAAGGACATCCATCTGACTACTAATCCACAGGAAATACGGGCAGCTCTCTCCACTTCTCCAAGCAGGAAAATCTCTGTAAATTCAAAGCATCTGTAGACACAGGCCGTCCTCCCTGCTTTCCCACAGCTCGAATCTTTGTATTCTTTGCACGTAAAAAAGTAAGCCTGGTGGGGGCAGGGGACTGGGGCTAGATCTGGGAGGGTAAATATCAATATCAATGTCATCAAAAATCATGCTAGTGCTATGTCATTATGAGTAGGTGATTACTGCTTGAGTTTTATTTATTGAATCTTAATAGCTAATTGGTGTAATCATTCATATTCACAGAATGTAGATGCATATGTACTTGGAGATAATCAAATTTGAGCGAACAACTACAAATAAATTAAACTTAATGTTATGAACCTACAGTTCACTGTAAGGTAAATTTATTTCAGAAACATTTAGTGTTAAAGCTTAAATCTTTGTCAAGATAGCCCACAGATTTGAGGATACTCTTCAAAAATGCATAAGTGGTTTAAAATCCTAAACATGAGTTAAACAAATAATAAAACAGGAAACTGTTTTCAGTATTTGTATACTTTTCTGATTTAATTGAATTATTTTCTGTTTTGAGATCTGTTACCTGTCTGATTATTCCATACCTTAAAAGTCTTTAAAAAACTGACCATTAGTACTAATTTATAAGTCCATTGTATCCTCAAGAACCTTATTTTCTACTTAATTTTTTATATGCTTATTTTCTATAACTCAATTCTGTGGTTAGATATCATTAGATATCTCTTGACCCCAGCTGTAATGTCAGAGTGTTTAGAGTTTTTTGTTTTAACAGAAACAAAAAAAAACAGACATTCTTTGCAAAACCATTATTTTAAGTGTTCAATCTGTAAAGTTTACCCAAGAGTAAAGAAGCTGTGGGCTAATTACAGACTCTGACCAAACTAGTAGGGATTCAGACTTATCCATGCTATTTTATACACACGTTTTGTGTATACACACACAACCCTGACTCACACCTCCATATAACAGTATATACACGTCCATGGCCAGGCATCAGACCAGGCTTTGTAGCACCCCCCTTTGACTAAAGTGATACAGTTAGTTTTACCTATGGTCACTAAACTTGGCACATATATTGTTCTCAACAACTTATATTCATTAGCTCTGCCCAACAGGAAGTCTGCAATTTTTTTATTATGTATATGTGGATTTTATGTCAATTCCTCCTTTTTCAAAAAAATATTCCTTCAAGGGTATTTATGGGATTGTCACCAAATTTGGCAAATATTATGCCAAGACATTGAGGATGCTAAATTCCGAAGGGATTTGTGATATCTCCAACAGTGTTGCCAAAGCAAGGCAATACATTTATGGCAAAAAATAGAAACAGGAAGTGCCTAAACTGCATACACTGAATAATTTGTTCAAACTTATGAGCTGTATGTTTGCTTCTAGGGACTGATAACATAGAGGTGGCTTTTGTGAGACACAGTCAAAGCACCACCACTGGCAAGAGGAAGTGTAACTTTAACAGAGTTTTAGACCTTCTTAATATACCCATGTCACTTTAAACTTGGTCAGAAGAAAAAAAGACATTAAAGATGCTAAATTGCAAAAGGATTGTTTATGTCTTGAACAGTGTTAACAGGACAAGACAAACAATGTATAGGCATAAATGGAACAGGAAATGTCTCATATCTTCTGCATGCATTGAGAGATTTTCTGCATATTGTTGTGTGCTGATCACAATGATTTAGCTATTGTAAAGTTCTATTTATATATTAAACTATATATATAACTATAACTATATATATATATACACACGCACGCACGCACGCACGCACACACGCACGCACACACGCACGCACGCACACACGCACGCACACACGCACACACACACACATATATATATATATAAAATACTGTGAAATATTTGAATATTTTGAATAACCTGTGTATGGATGTAAGAACATTTTTGGGCAAATTGTGGTGTGGTTGACCCTTCTGTATTCTAGCACCTAACTGTATCAATAGACTCATGTTTTTAATTTCAATAACATCATTCAAGTTGTTTTAGGTACACTGAACATGTCTTTAACCGGGTCTAAAAGCAGCTGTTTAGGAGCTGCTTTTAGTGTTTAGGAGTTTGTTTTGCTGGTATGACCCAGGTTAGATCAAAGTCTGAGTCCAGTGCTGGTTCAAGGCTTTAGGGTCTTTCTTGGGTCCTGATTGAAAGTGAGTTGCATTATGTGGTTTGTGTTTTGTTTATGTTTTGTGTCTTGTAGGGACACATTTGCTCTTAATTCAGTATTGTTCTGTTGTACCACAGTCTCATTTGTATCCATATGCTCAAACTCCGTTAACCAAATCCTGAGTTCTGGATGTGATTTTCTGTGTTGCCTCCTAAATAGGATTACTAGGATTGTTGCCAGGCATTGCTTGATTTTGTATATTCCGGAGTTTATCCAGACTGACAGTTGATCTAAGCACTGCTCCCTCTTTATCCTTCCTAATTTGAATTAATTAAAGGGGAGGGGGGTGTTCTGCAGTCTCTTCTTATATGCAACTGTTACCTGCCCAGTAATGGACATCCCCTTTATATGCCATTTTATTATTGAAATGTCTGGTCACTTGATGCATCTGTGTCCCTATTGTCCATGTGGTGTTTTTCCCCCTCCAGAATGGTTCACTTAATATTTTATTGTGGTTAATGCCGTTTAATTTAGTTTACTGCTTTATAGGTTATTAAATTCTTTATAAACTCAGATTGTACTGTTTGATTTTAGCCTGTTCCATCTCAGTGGATAACAGTGTCATAATTTTATATTGGTTAAACTGTCACTCATTATAATTGTACACTGTAATTTTATTTAAATTACAAAAAAAACATATTTTAGCCAGCATTTTACATGCAACCATGAATTTTAGATTATTAGAAAATAGAAAGTTCGACAGCCAGAAACGGACAAACTGTACTTTGAAAGAAAAAAAATCCTATTCCAACTTTTACACAAATGTTGACAGTATGTGAAGTTGAACTTAACAAATGTATAATTACCAAAATAATTGTATAAATAATTAGTTATTTTGCTTTATTTGTATAATTATATACATAATTTTACTACATTTTGAAATAAAAAATGGACTATATACAGTTAAGTCAGTTTTCAGAGACATTCTTATCAAAACTGGTCATACTTCATGTCAAACATTTTTTTATAAAAAACAAAAAAGCAGTGGACTTTAATCTGCAGTATGAGCTATTCAGCTGAGTAGTAGAGTTTGTCCTGTGCTTCTTTCATTGGGCTGAGTGGTGCAGAGTTCCCCTCCCCCAGTCTGTTTATGAGTCCAGGGTTAATATGGAGATAGATCAAAGGGTCAGTTCACAGATAAAGCCAGACCCTTCAGCTTTTCCTTGCTATCTGCAAATGGTTAAACACAGTGTGATTAACTGCCTCCAGTGCGTACGTGTGTGTGTGTGGGGGGGGGAGCCTTCTCTAATAGTGGGGATTTGTTTAAACCCGCTTACAGCAGATGTATAAAGAATTTATTCTTAAAGCAAAAAGTAAAAACAAAAATTCAATTAAAAGATTACTGTACAATTCTGAATGAACTCAATGAACTATCATAAAATCAGACACAACAATTTTAAATCAATATAAAATTATAAATTTGTATTATAAGGTCTCAAAAGTTACAGATTGAAAGTTTAACATGCCGGAGGTGAACAGGCCCTCTTGTTGAGCCTGGTTTTCCCCCAAGGTTTTTATCTATACATCAATGGAGTTTTGGTTTCTTGCCACTGTCGCCCTGTTAACTTGCTTACTGGGGGGCTGCTCACATTTAGCTTGGCAATGTCCATAATTGAAATGTCTGGTCACTTGATGCATCTGTGTCCCTATTGTCCATGTGGTGTTTTTCCCCCTCCAGAATGGTTCACTTAATATTTTATTGTGGTTAATGCCGTTTAATAAAAAATTTGTTAATATCGCAAATAATAGTAACACAAGTCCATAAAATTTGTTAATATCGCTTTTAATTTAATGATATAACTACAATCCTAAGGATTCTACTGTTTCATGTTTTTGGTATTATTGCAAATCCTTCATATTCCTGTTCTGTAAAATTGTACCTTCTTTCTAAACACCATCTCCATGTAAGCTGAAACGCTAAATCTTGCTTAATTTGACACCTGTTTTCTATTATGTTAATTGACTAAATGTCACATAGTCTCAAAAGTGCATACTGTTTTAGTAGGTAGTCTGGATACCTTACATATTCTCATAAACCTCTGAGGTAGGTATGAGCCTTGACAGGTATTTCTGATGCACATGTCCATTTATTCAAATGGTCAAAATGTGTTGTAGTAATTATCAGTTCAGTCAACTTTATATTAATAAACCAATTACAATTTTAGTATCCCCTAGTTTTGTTAATATCCATTAAATTATGAGGAATAAAATTTGGAATATTACCATGTATTTTGTGTTTGTATGTTTCAAAATTGTCCTGTTTTCTGTATTTTTATTTTCATTGTATGTAAAGCTGCTTTGAAATAATAAAATATTATAATAAATAAATGCTGTGTAAAGCATTGTTAAAGCTGTTCACAGTGGATAAAACAGGTCCAGTACTGCCTTTGATTGTATTGGATGCCATTTGAACAGTTATTTTCATGTCGAGGTCAAGGACCAACAGAAAGAGTGAATTACTGTAACATATTGTCCAAATATGAAGTGAAGACTGGATCTATTTGCAGACAGAGGTGAGGTTAATAAATACAAACAGTGAAAAACATGACATGAACAAAGAGTCTTAATGTGAAATATTAAACAATAATAATAATAAAATATATGAAACAATATGGTAAATATATACAATAACCAACAGGAGAGGAGGGCAAACACATGGGTATATATACATAATCAAGGGAACTCAAGAAACACCTGGACGCAATTAGGGTGGGGTAACACTAGAGACTACAAAGAACAGAGACTACAAAATGAGACTTCAAAATAAAAGACACAAGACACAAAAACGAAACCAAACAGACACAGTTTCTGGCATATTATCTGCAGTGGAATATGATGTCACCTTCAGACAAATGTCTAATCTGAACAATAAAAGTATGTATTAAAAATATATAGTTCATCCAAAAATTCTCATTTACTCTCATACCATCCTGGATGTATGGCTTTTAAAATGTACCCAAAATGTTGATAGATATACAGTCATCATAAAAGTAATCCATATGACTCGAGTGGATTAATATATGTCTTCTGAACCAAAACTCACAGTAAAAAATGTAACCACATAATCAAAACAACATTCACCACTCAATGAAGAAGAGTTGAGTATGTCTGTACATCACTAACATAAAATCTGACATATTGAATAACCTTAAGAACAAAATAACCCTCACTATTTTATACCATCATCTGAAACATTTATAGGACTATCACAGACACATGAGACATCACTTTTGTAAAAGCATTTTTTAATGCTGAAAAGTGAAAAAATGTTTGAAATGAAACCTCTAAAATGTAGCTTTGTGCATGAATACATTACAAGCATCAATTCTATGTCTTTCATAATAGCCTTGTGCAAAATCATTATATTCCTGGCTTTATTTCTTACAATCCGCCTGTCACCCGACTGGCAGAGACATCAGGGAAGTAAAAGGGTAAGTGATGCATTATTACACACTACATTTTAGAAGAAAAACAATATGGTGTCCCTAAATATTATAAAAGTATTTGGACCCTTAAGTCACTTTTAAAAACACCCAATTGTTGTTGCATTAGATAGAAAGCAAAATTTTAATGCACCACTGATGCTTTTCTCTGTGGCTTTGACACTTTTGAGAGCGTCAGACGTTCAGAGGTGCATTTGCCACACAATAAGGGACCTGTCTGTCAAGGGATCAAGATGACTTCTACTAATCCAGACAGTCTACAGCATTGTGTCATCTGCAACAGTATGACTGTGGGTGTCCTTTATTATAATTCCCACACAGACCCGTTTATCATTATCCTGTCACTCTTGTAAGATGTACAAGCATTCAACACATACAGACACACCCACACATACAGACACACGGCCAGCCCAACAAAAAAAAACTGCATGTACATTTGCCCAGAGGTCACTCTGGATTTGACACAACAAAAGATCTCTGACAACACACTCATCCCCCTCTAAAACTCCACCCATGAATTTCCAGGCCAGTCGGAGCCCATGCCTATTGTAGTCATGTTTCTGTATGCTTACTCTGGGCTGGAAATCAGAACGATCACTGAAATAATGAACATTATGCATAATGTGTTGAGATGGTGACATCATCTAGTAAATATAGTTTATAACAAAGAAGACATTCAAAATAACAAAGTATAACAATTTTTATAGTTTTATCAGGAGATGAAAAAAAAATATTATTAGCATGGGTTATTGAAATGTATAATTGATGTATAAGTTTTCTTAGGAAATGGTGCCATCTGCTCCCCAATTACATACATAATTAATCAACCTGATCTCACAGGAAAACATTTTTACGAGGTGGCATTTATGAATTTATATGATTAATAGAAAAAACTAGCATGGAGGCCCAGCTGTAAACCCCACCTCTATCCTTTACTGTGGCAAGAGAAGATCATAAAATGTACAAATTAGCCCCATGATACTGAACTTAAGTAACCAAATTAAATTGATTGAACTCTGTTAGTGTTTAACAATTTCCATTTTTAAAGGGTTGTATTGGATCAGAAAATCAGACACTGTGCATTTAAAAAAATGATGGTAATTGGGGACAATTATCATCATTTTTTAAAATGTAAATCCTCCTAAATTAAAGTGCTTTTTGATTGTGAAGCACTTTTTTAATCTAACCTTTTGACATTTTTTCCTTTGTAACTTTTTTGGTATGTCACTATTTTTACAGATCAAGTGGCTTTGTCAAACCCAAAAGTCTCTGTTGACAGAATGACAAAATGACAGTGTTCCATTTTTAAAGCAGAAGTATTGTTCCTGGAAATTATAGTAATTTTTTAAAATTGCAATCATAATATGATTTAATGGCACACAAAAACTTGTACTTTCAAAATTTACTGATGTATATGTAAGTCAGAAACAGGTTCATTTGTGTTTCTAGTGCTGTTATAAGATTAAATATATTGCCACTACAAACATTGAATACCATAAAAATCATTGCAGAAGTAGTTGTAAGAAAAGGATCTGACAAAGATATCGGGACATTTTCTTCAAAGAAGGTATCACAGAATGTATGTATAAACAGACCTTTGGATGTCCTTTGCTGCCACAGAGTTCAAAGTGCATTGAACAATGCAGGATAATTAAAAGCTTAGCTAAGAGAATATAAACTTTGAGGCAGTTATGTGGGTGACAGAGTCAAAAGCAGCCACACAATGAAGAGATTGAGAAGGCGACAGATAACTGCAGATATTAATTTATTCAGTGCCACATTCAGAGCCAGAATAAAATAACTGCTAAGTATACACTCTTAAAAATAAAAGGTTCTTAAAAGGTTCTTCACAGTGATACCATGGAAGAAACATTTTTTGTTCAACATAGAACCATTCAGTCAATGGTTCAGTCAAAGAAACCATTTCTTTCTTACCTTTTATAGTCTAAAAAACCTTTCTCCACTACAAAGAACCTTCTGTGAAACAGAAAAGATGTAAAGGTTCTTTATGGAACATATAGCCAAAAATGAAGAACCTTCTATGGCATTGTGCAGCACCTTTTTATAAAAGTGTATGAAATATAATTTACTTAAAAATAATAACAGTAAATGGCAGGAAATAATAGTAACACTTATCCCAACCCCCAAACCTTCTTTTGTGGGGCACCAAACATGGGTCTAATCATTGTCTGTGTCACACAAACTGTGTCTAGACTGAGTGGCTACCACCTATAATCCCAACAATATCCAGTTGAATCAATTTGAAATCCAAGTTGACTGTACAGTTCTCAGGTTGTCCTAAGCTTCCATAGATTAATGTGACAATGACCTTGGAGCCCTGAAAACTGCCACACCCCTTAAATAACCATGCATTGTTATTCAAATGTTTTGTTGATATGTGGTGGAATTAGATATAGAGTCTTGGGGTATTCATGCACAATAAGAAAAATAAGAATGGGCAGTGAGCTCTTTACGAGTTAGCTTACACAAAAATGAAAATGTATTATTTACTCACTTTTATGTCATTAAAACTCCTTATGTATTCTGTTCTTTTTTATCCCAAAATTTTTTTGAATTTTGGTATCCCTTTAAAAAAGTTGGATTGCAATAAATAACTCTTGCTTGACTGTGTAGATTAGGGAATCTCTGTTTAGGTAGTTGATGAAAAAATGGTATTTATAAAAAAAAAACATTTAGAGAATATGCAGTTTTATTATCTGTAATCTTTTCCCATTCATATAAACAAAATAAAAAACTGCATGCTAAAAAAATGTGAATGTACAGATTTACTGTATAATACAAAATAATACAGATTTTCACAATTTTGACAAAGAATAATTTTATTGGCATTATCGAATAAATATGATGTATGCAGGATAAAAATAATATGAGTAAATAATAATATAACATTTTAAGTATAGTGTGTCTTTTAAAGCTAGCTAAAACTGTTAGAAAACTTCATATGAGTGGGAATTTTGTTGGGTATAATATAATAATCAACGTTTCAAATCAATTACATTATGTTGCATTCCATTTTAATATGCAACACTGAACCTGAATGATAATACCAGAATGTCCTCAGTTAAGTAATTGTTTCAGAATTGGCCATTGACAAATTCATATGTTTAGACCTCTAATGGTCCAGTCCCACAATGCCTTTATGCCTCCTGTGCTTCTGTGAAAGTTCACTAACCTTTCAAATAAAATAATAATGCATATTTCTGGCACAAATGGCACAACTTCATTCTTTGTTGTGACCTGAGATGAATAGTTGTACAAAGTTAAAAACACATAAATTTTATTTTAGATTTTATTGTTAGCAAAGTAAGGGTCACTGAAAACACTAACTATAACAATATTGATCATCCACATCAAAGGACAATAACATTTTGTTTATTCTAAACATATACTGCAGTTTATGAGATGGAATTTGATTAGCTGTCAGTTTTTTTTTATAGTTCATTAGACTGAAAAAAAATAACTTCAAAATTGTTTTTCTGGGTCATTGTCAATATAGGTACACTACATTAATCACTTCTAATAATAATTTTTTTTTTAAACCTTATGGTTATAGTTAGTGGTGCTTGCCAAAGGCGAAGCACACTATTACTATCTCACCATATTATTTTTCGTTTCCATACAAATTTCAGTTTCATCATCCATGTATGAGGTGTCAATTTGTGCGGCTTACTGAGGAGAAGTGTGCTATGACTTTTATAAGTGATGAGGTGTACAATGTTGTACAACCTTCTATTGACTTCCATTGTAAAAGGTCTGAGGCATTAGAATATTGTAGAGACAACTTGATGGCCTCTTTTGACTCTGGCAAGTAGTTTTTAATTAATACCATGGAAACTTTCCAATCACGTCCTTGCAACCATTTAGAGAACCCTAGCAATCAACATGAAGAAGCTGTATCTTAACACCAGGACATCATAGGGACATAAGAGTTGGCTCTTTGAATTCAGACACACATCTGTATTACTAGTTTTACCATGTTATCTGTCTAGCTACACATCTACACATCTGTCTAGCATTTATGGTACCCTAGCAACTGTATAATTAAAAGTCAAAAGTCATAAATTGTTAATATTGCTTTAAGCATAATGATTTAAGTACAGTCCTAAAGACTCTGCTATTTCCTTTTTTCTCCCATTCTCTTTCATTATTTAATGTTCAGATATTTTATTGCATTCAGCTTTAATTTTATTTATATAGCATATTTTACAATGTTGCATTGCTTTAAAGCAGCTTTACATATAATGAAAAATAAAACATAGGAAACAGAATACACAGTATTATTGCAAATTGTTTATTGTTCATTATAGGATGTATATTAATAAAACTAATTAGGGATACTAAGATTGTAGTTGGTTTATGAATAACGAGTTGACAGAACTGATGATAACTACAACACATTTGGACCATTTGAATAAATGGACGTGCATTAGAAATCCCTGTCACTTTGTGTGAAGGCTCGTACTTCTTTCAGTGGTCTATGAGAGGGTACTGTGTTCAGACTCTCTACAAAAAATGTATGTACTTCTGAGACTATACAACATTTAGTGAATTAACGTGGTAGCTGATGTGTATCACATAAAGCAAGATAGCATAATGAAAGGGAGATAAAGAAATTGCAAAACAGTCAAGTCTTAAAGTCTGTAATTAGATTATATAAAAAGCAATTTTAACAATTTACAGAAGCCAAGTTAAATGTCAGCAGTCCCCAGTAAGCAAGCCAACAGGGTGTCAGTGGCAAGGAGCCAAACTCCAAAGACGTGTAAATGGTGAGAGCTTGGGAGAAACCAGGCTCAGGTATTATTGCAAATAATAAAATATTGCAACATTGTAAAAAGCGCTATATAAATAAAACTAAATTTGACATTTATTCAGTGCACAGCTAAGAAATTACACCTGATTCTCATAACAAAAACAACAGAGGAAGTCTATGTACAAAAGCTTGACCAGCACAGCAATAATTTGAAATTTATAGACATTTAAACATCATTTCCTCAATGTGAATTTCTGTCAATAAATAATAATCCTAGAAAACAAATTAATTACAAGGTTTAAAAATGTATTCAATCTTATGCTGAAATTATTCTGTAAATAGTTAAAGCAAAATATATAATGGAAAATTAAAATTAGCACTGATATTCTTGAAGGAAAACAAGGAAAGCATAAAGGAAATAATGAAGGAATGGATTAAAAAATGGATTAAAAACTGCAAATGAAGTCCCATGCAGAGAGTGTGTGTGTTTCTTATAGTTTTGTGTGGTAAAGCCTGATAAACTCTAAACAGCATAAATGCTCATCTCCGTGGCTTAACTGTAATAGCAACAATCAGACATAAACGTGTGTTCCCTATTTAAGAACATAAAGCTGAAAAACCATCAAATCAGGTTGCAATCATGGGCCAGCACATATTGCTGGAAATGACATTGTGCATGATTATTGTTCAGTTTCACTGCAGTAATCCAAAATGGTAAATGGATTAGAAAGAACAGCTGTTCTGAATTGAAGCATCTTAAGTTACCTTGTTAAGGTAGATCCCTCTCAATGACAGTTTTTAAAAGA
The DNA here is from genome assembly GCA_036877625.1 of Ambastaia sidthimunki. NCBI lineage: Eukaryota > Metazoa > Chordata > Actinopteri > Cypriniformes > Botiidae > Ambastaia > Ambastaia sidthimunki. The sequence goes on along the minus strand of JAZGTK010002633.1, from coordinate 14,250 downwards.
TCTGTTTCATCCTCTGAGTCTTTAGTTCAGCCTGCAGAACGTGCAAGGTGTGTCAGTGCTGCACTGAAGCAATACTGTGGTAATATCAGCATTTGATTGTACAGCTGCCATCACAAACTAAAGAAAATTCATGTGATCCATTTGCAGATGGATTCATGGGAGTTTGTATTAAGTTTATATTAACAACACATGTATGTTTAAGGCTGTGAAACAGTTAAGGGTATGTATGCACAGACATATACCTGTCATTCATAAGATTTTTCTAATTCCCCACCCTTTCATTTTCATTTTTTAAATATTTTGGCTTATTTGCCAATGCAAGAGTATAGCACTACTTGTTTAACACATTTAACTATGTTTAAATACCACCAAATTCTTCAGATTTTAACTGAGTATAACTGAGTATAACGTCTTGGTTACGTATGGCCCGAGAGGAAACAGCAAATGAGTCACGTCTACCCAGAAGGGGGTATATGAAGCTGGCCACAGCTTGCTTTTATTCAGGTTTGTGCTGGGGAGCCGACATGTGTACTGGTCAATCAGAGGCGGATTAGGCTTGTGGCAGGCAGGACGTACCGTCTAAAATGTTCCATTTGACAGTGAAAACAGTCAGTCATGTAACCGACCCAGGTCTTAGCGCAGGCAGACCACCACATCCACAGACCACCACACCACAGTGGGGCAGTTGTGGCCTACTCGTTAGTAAGTCAGGCTTGTAATCAGTAGGTTGCTGGTTCGATTCCAGTGCCGGCAGGTAGCAACTGAAGTGTTCTTGAGCAAGGCACCTAATCCCCGATTGTTCCTGGGGCACTGCAGCGATAGTGTGTGTGTTCATTCCTCAACAGTGATGGGTTAAATGCAGAGGTTACATTTTAGGTATGGGTTACCATATCTGACAAAAACATGTCACTTTCACATCCCAAGCAGGGGGTGGAGCCAGAGGTCGCAGCAATTGTTCCTGTCCCCCCAGGAGAGACGCACCTCGGTGGTCAGGGGAAAATGCACCATTCACTACACATGGGGCACCTATGTTGTTTTATTGTGCCTGGCCGCTGCCACTCACATGCTTTTATTGCTTTTACTGTTAGTGCAGTTTGAGACTGTTTGCATTGCATTAGCTACTGACACAATATAAAGTGAACAATGCTCAAAAGGGAATGTATCTGGTTTCTATTAAAACCTTGGTTCCCTTAAAGACAGGAATGAGACATTATGTTAATAAAATATGACTAATTACACTAAGCATGTTTATTGGTTTAGTCAAATATAGAAAATCAAGATCTAGACTTTTAATATGCTTTATCAAATTAATGAATATATATTCAGGGTTTATAACTATATATTCAGATTTACAATTATATTTTCAGGATTTCTAACAATATATTAAAGCTTTAATCAATAACTTTTGGTTAAAAAAACACACCAAAAAACAGTTATTGAGCAAGCACCTAACAGACCAGTGTTAAAAACTGTCCACTTACCCTGATTCTCAAGGGTTAATAATAATGATTTATCATTTTGAGCTGCAATCATTTTGATATCAACATAAATATACATAAAGTAAACTGCAATTTTATGTGTTAAACAGAGATGGTGATGGAGAGGCAGAAGTTATGGTTTGCAGGTTTACAATTGTTTAAAAACCTTTATTATATAATTTTTATTATATACAATTTGTTATATGGGGAGCTAGTTCTGACATAAAGAAGCTGTTACAATGACTATATCTTAAAATGATAAAGCCTCAATCACACCAGAATAACAACTGTAACTGTAAAGATAACGTTTTAAAAATCATTCTAAATGTGGGAGAATAGCGGAGTCCACACTATCACTATAAAGATCAAGATATAGAAAAACAAGGTGTTGCACATTTACTTCAGGGCGCAAGCTTAAACTAAACATTATGAAATAAACATTATTGTACATTGTTGTGGATACTAGTACAATTATCATTTTTAGTGTGAACAGATATCAAATTGGTGTGGACGTTAATACAGTTATCATTCTTGGTGTGAACAGGAATCAAAATTGGAATCAAAAGTCCAAAAGAAACATCCCAAATAAACATCCTTGAGTATTACCTGAGTAGCTTGACAGTTTTGTTTACTTTTTGTGTATACAGAGAAAATAAATGCTGGCATGGTTTGGCATCCTTTGATGTAGACCTAATGATGGTCTAATGGAGATTCTGAGTGTTTTATGTTCTGACTATTGCCCAGCAGATGCAGTGCAGAGCTGCGACCCGCTTCATTCCTGTAAGACCCTGTCAGGCCACAGCTGTAAAACTCTATATAAACAACACTGTGAGAACTGCACCTCACATAGTTCATCTCACTAAAAGGGTTTTTTTTGACTATACACATTGTTGCTCATTGTAAGCAGACACAAATGCAATTTACTTTTAAACAAACAAGTCTTGATTTAACTATAACGCTGATTTGACTAATGTACAAAACACAGGAAAACACATTTCAGCATTTTATTAAAAGATGTTGCATAATAACTAACTTAACATATCTGTAGGAAATATTATACTTAAGGCTTAAATATTTTTATGTTTGCACAAATTAAACACAAACTGAAAATAAAGAAGCTAAAATCAAAAGCCGCAAGGCCTGTGTCACACTGTGTGAGATGCGCGTGGCACATGAGGTTCAGTATGTGATGCAGAGGGAGGTCCAGAGTAATTCTTTCTCTGTTATGAGAGCTGATGTTTGGGCTTTAGTCAGGGCAATATAAATCAGCTGCTTTTGCAGGGCCTTGCTCTCTCCAGCAGGCCCTAATGGATACTCTTTGACCCCAGCCAAGTAAATCAAGTAGTTTGCTTCAGATCTTCTTATGCCAATGCATGCTTTTGAAGTGTGTGTATGTGTGAGCTTGTGTGGAGGGAAGGTTACCTAACCATACAAATTTGGGCAAAAGTTTTAGGACAAAACTGACAAATCTGAGCTAAACCACCTTTTGAGGATGTCTTCGTTTGTAAAAATATAGTAAATATTTTTTTATTGTAAAAATGCAGTTAAAAATTCTTTATAAAGCCATACAGCCAAAAAAATAAAAGTTTTAAGGAACTTTTATGTAGCCAAAGGCCAAGTAATTGGGTAACAATGTAGAATTAAAACCATGTCAGTGCGCGGTAGCATAATTTTTTGTCAAGATAACAGATTCTTGAACATGAATGATCCACACAACAAACTGAAAAATACAGAAGATATATAGTTGATGCTTATTTTTTATTTTTATTCAGTAATGGTATTATAACTATATTAATGCTAGGTGTTTGTGTTTTTGAATTGAGGAATAAATTGTAATAATGCTAATCCCATTATGAGCACAGTGGGCAGTAGGCCTAGCAGTTATAAATTACATTAAGCTACATTAATATTGAAAATTATAATTCCAAATTGTAAAATAATTTGCATCCGTGATTATTTATGTCAGTCATTTAACATTTCTATAATAAAACACATATTGAATATTAAATGTGTAGTTTAGATAATTATTGCACCTTATATCCAAAGCGAAGGTGTGAAATTTACTGCGCTGTTAAACTGTTTAGGCAGCTTAGATGAGAAAGTTGTGCTATTCCGCAGTTACAATATCCTTGCTGAGGTCTGGACCTTGGGGACCTCTGTAGTGGGTACGGCCATGACCTCAACCTAAAACGCAATAATAATATAAATAATACTATAAATACAGTAAGTACAAAATATATGTATATAGCTAATAAATAATTTAGCATCATTAAATGCTGTAAGGTCCAATTACATATTGAAACCTTTGACAGCAATTATAACCTCAGGAGGGAAGAAGGCATTGTGTTGGTGACAACACTCATTTTTGATGGTTGTGACAGCTCTTGTGGCACTTCATATAGGGAAGTGTCATCATTGACGCAACATTGTGTGATTGACAGAAAGGGAACTTCTCTGGTTATGTATGTAACCCTTTTCCTTGATAGAGGGAATGAGACATTGTGTCCCTCATGCCACACTTCTGAACTGTACCATTATATGTCAGGAACACAGTCAGGTCAGCCTAATCTTGAACTGGGGTTTGTGTTTTGTTTATTGTGATGCACGCGGTTCTGTTTTGACAGCTCACCACGTGCATCGGCGTCCTGTCTTCCCCGCCCCTCTCGTTATCCTTAATTACTCATCACCCGCACCTGTTCCTCATTACCATTCCCCTTTATATTCCCTCGTGTTCTCTTTATCTGTGTCAGATCGTTGTTGTTTGTGCCGCGTTGCTGACCGTGTTTTTGTTACTTTGCCTTTTTGTTTTTTTGTCTCGTCTCGCCTTGTCTTGTCGATCAAACCTTTACCATAGTAGGATCTATGTTTTTTGTCTTTTTTCATGACCTGCGTCAGAGACTCCAGTTGTTGTTGTTTTGTTTCTTCTCTGCTTTTGTGTTTCTATCCCCAGTTCACCCACCCAGCTCCCCATTGCAGACCCTGGCTTCCCTCACATCTACGACCCTCCAGGACCACCCAGCGCACCCATCCCTCGATCTACCGGCTACCCACCGGGCTCATCTCTTGCTTTCACAACCCCTGCCCCAGCGGACCGAGTGCTTCGCTTATCACCGACTCCGGGGACCTGGTGGGCCTCGTTTGCCGGTTCCAGCAGTTGTCCATCTCTGCTTCTTGTGCCGGAATCGGCGCTGCCGTGATTTGGGTCTCTGGTTGGCCTTGTAGTCAGGCGCAGTGGGTCGGCCTCCACCTTTGCCCTGGTCCCAGTCCCCTGTTGCCACCCCGGACTGATTACCCTGCCATCTTTTCACCCAGCACTCTATTGGCTCCTTGTTTTTTTTGTCTTGTTAATGAACTTTGTTGTTACTCAATTGTCTCCCTAACAGTTAGTTCTCCCTAACAGTTATAGTCAGGAACCATCTTCTGGCTCCTCAGCACAAAATCTGAGACTACCCACTTTGGCATGCAAATTCCCACACCCACTATAAATTGTATTACCGTCACAACCGTCAAAAATGCTCAGCTACAGCGTATTACCGTCACAACCGTCAAAAAATGCTCAGCTACACCACCTTGTCCCGAAAGGGAATAGTGGGAACCTTAATAGAGGGCACATAACCAGACCGGGGCTTCAAAACAACATTGGAGAAACCCGACCTGAACTCCAAAAAGTCACTTGCCACAGAGAATGCCTGTAGGTCCCCAACCCTCTTGATAGGAGTCAGCAACACTAGGACAGCTGTCTTTATTGTAAGAGCACTGAGATCAGCTTCCTCAAGGGGCTCAAATAGGACCCATCCATGCAGAGGGAAGCCTCAGTCAGGGAATGCCATAGTGGGCAATGTGTTGATTCGGCAGAAGCAAACAGGTCCACCTGGGCTTCTCTGAACCTTTCTCAAATCAAATGGACTATGAAAAGATGGAGACCACTCCCCACGTATAACTCCCCATCATAATCTGCCATAACAGCACATCACCAGCACATTTCAGGTGACCCAAAATATGAGTGGCCCACAGGGACCTGACCCCCTGTTCCCAGAGAGTGGTTAACAATGTAATGGTTTTAGACTAGGATAGGATAGGATAGGATAGGATATATAGGATATGTGTCTGAATCAATAGAGCCAACTCTCATGTCTATATGATGTTCTTGTGCTGAGATACAGCTTATTCATGTTGGTTGCTAGGGTGCTCTTAATGGTTGCTAGGGAATGGCTGAACAGTTTTCATTGTAATAATTAAAGAATACTTGCCAGTCTGAGTCAAAAGAGGCCACCCACTTGTCTTTATGATATTCTGATGCCTCACCTTTTTCAATGGAAGTCAATGGGGTGGTGGATACTATGTTTATAGTTGGTTTATGAAAAAAGATTTGATTGAATCGATAGAAACTAAAACACATTTGGACCATTTGAATAAATAAACGTGCATTAGAAATACCTGTTATTATGTTTGAAGGCTTGTACCACTCTTAGTGGTCTATGAGAGGGTAATGTATTCAGACTGCCAACTGGAACAGTATTTACTGCAGAGACTAGGCAACATGTAGCCAGTTAACATGATAGGTATCGTATTAGGCAAGATGTGCCATTCCAGCTTAAAAATAACATGGGACAGGGATATAAGGGATTTGCAATAATACAATAAAAACACACAATACACAAAGAAATTCATACACAAAATATACACAATACAAATATGTAAACATTACACAATGTAAAAGAATGAAAGAGAATTGTAGACAAAGAACAGTACAGGCTTTAGGACTGTAATTATATCATTTCGTTAGGATCAATAATAACAATTTACAAAACCTAAGCTAAGTTTAATGTCAGCAGTCTCCCGGTAAGCAAGCCAACAGGCAGAGGAACCAAAACTGCAATGATGTATAGATGGAGAAAAAACCTTGGTAGAAACAAGGCTCAACCGGGAGGGCCAGTTATCAAATGATGGCTCATTTAGTGAGCTTAATCTTGAATATGTTTATAAATGTAATTAATGTTTAAGGTTTAAGGTCAGTCTTCACACTAAAACATGGAAAAATAAATTGGATACTATGCAAAAAAGTTTTTGACCCAGTTTGTTTTTACTCTAATAGCTGTGGAGTAGCACTTACAGTATGTTAGCTGTCTGAAGTTTTAGTCATCACAATGGCAAGCTCAATGTGGCAAGCTCTCATATTGTTTAGTTAAACATCCAAAAACATTACCTCAGACATGTTCAGTCTCTCTCCTTTGTTTATTTTCTTAATTCTAAATTGCCATGGACTAACTAGCTCCTTCTCCTCTTAAAACTAATCATTGGTTCTTGTTGGGCAGCAAAAGAAATCTGATTCTTGACAAGGTGAGAAAATATTAGCTCAGGTAAAGAATTTGTTTAGTGGAGGAGTGCATTCATGGCAAATATTCTGAAAAGAAAAGGTCTAAGCTAGAATTACATTCTTTAGTTAATATCATGTAATAACAATAGAACATAAATTTTAAAATGAAACTACCTGAAACTGAATTTTGAATCTGTTTGCTTTGATGTAATGTGTAACAGTATCATGACTGTTTCCAAATCTAAAGAGCTTTTATAGGCCATAACATTACATATAATATAATGTATACATTGTATTATTAAATAGATTACCATCAAAACAGACAATGAAAGAAAAAAACTCCATCCTCAATGCAATACCTTAAACAGGTGTGTAAACGTGTAAGCAGTGTTTTAAAGGGGTTGGTGAAAATGTGATTATGTTGATTGTGTGATGCTGTAAACAGGAAAGATTAGTGGGAATAGTCAAGCTGGATTAACCTGTCTGTCTGTGAGTTAAGCAGACACCATTGTCTCCTAGCAACACTGTCTGAACTGCCATTTAGTGATCTTTTGAAGAAACATGAAGGGAACAATGAATTTGTCAAGCTATTTTCCTTGGTGTCTATTTTTTAAAGTCAACTGCACCTTTAGGCATGGAGGTGCAGTATTAATACCCACAATGACAGTACACTGAGAGCAAATTCTAAACTAAAACAACCCCTATATTAATTTTGATTCCTCCCAAAGTTTTCTTTTTATTTACTGAAACAAGCAGAGTGTTTACATTTTTAAACACATTGTGTCCAATGTTATTCATACTTCTCTAAACTAAAGGCCAAAGGAGCTGATGATTTTTAATAAATTAATAAAAATGAATTGACAGAGTACTATCAGTCAGACAGCTCTTTTAGTGTCCTAGCTACAGAGGAATTCATTCCTTGTAATTAAATTGTACTTTAAATTGTTATGCTGCTGATGTTAGTCAAAGGTAATCACAAAATATCACAACAGGTCAACTACCTTAAATACCTTTTGAACCAGTTGCATGTTTATGAGTAACACTACCCACTGGACTATGGCTCTGGCCTTTGTTTTGGTTGAGATGCTGCTGTCTTATGTGTAATTAGACGGAACTTTTTACAGCAATATTTTTCCTACAATTATCAATTCTACCTGTAACATAGGGCAGTAAATGGTATAGGTCTATTCAGACCACCAGCATATCAACATAAAAATAAGATCTGAATTTAGGTCAGATTTAATGATTTTTTGTATTTAGGGATTTTTAAGTTTGTTTTACTGTAGATGCAGAGTAGTATTGTACTGTAGGTTCACTACTTAGGCAGATATTTTCTAGCTGATTGCTTTCATCTGCACTCATTATCAAAAAATATATAATTAAATATAGCTGCAAGCAACAATGTGGGGCCAAGGCCCTGGTGTAATGAAGAGTCAAGGGCACAGGGATCCATACACAGCATTTTATTAGAATAGTCGTACAGGCAATAATCAAAAACAAGCAAACAAGAATAACGGAGGCTGAGCAGATCATAAACGGTACACAGGCAGAGGTCGGGGCAGGCAGCAGACAAAGGGGTAAACAGGAAACAGGCAAGGGTCGAGGGCAGGCAGCAAACAAGAGAGAGATCTAATAGACAGTCTGGGTAATAACAGGAATCAAACAAAAGGGAAAAATGCTTAGAGTTGTTGCCAGGCAAAACAAGATTTCGCCCAAACACAGTTCAAACACAGTTTATATAATGTCCATAATCAGAGAAACAGGGAACAGGTGCGTGATGAGGGGGGAGTGGTCAGCCCCAGGTATGTTGGCTGCTGGGAAATGTAGTCATGCCCAATTAGAATTTTGGCGACGGTTCCCGCTGACGGCCAGGAGGAGCTGGTGCGGGAACCTCTCCTACGAGCGGCTCCTGAAGCGAGGAAAAACCACAAGGCCAAGGTCCTCCGCGGAGACGACTCTGGATCATGAACACATGGAAACCCCAGACCTGGACTTGGAACCGGGTTCCAGGTCTGGAAACCCCGGACCACCGGACTGGACCTGGAAGCAGGCTCTGGCACTGACTCTACCGGACTGGACCTGGAAGCGGGCACTGGCTCTACCGGACTGGACCTGGAAGCGGACTTTGGCACTGGCTCCACCGGACTGGACCTGGAAGCGGGCTCTGGCACTGGCTCCACCAGACTGGACCTGGAACCGGACTCTGGCACTGGCTCTACCGGACTGGACCTGGAACCGGACTCTGGCACTACCGGACTGGACCTGGACTTGGACTCGGAAACCGGACTCTGGCACCACCGGACTGGACTCCAAACTGGCACTGGACTCTGGAGCACCCGGATAGGAACTGGGCTCTAGAGCATATGGACTGGACGTGGCACTTTGCTCTGGAACACCTGGACTGGATGTGGCACTGGGCTCTGGAACACCCAGACTGGACTTGGCACTGGGCTCTTGAACACCCAGACTGGACTTGGCACTGGGCTCTGGAACACCCAGACTGGACTTGGCACTGGCACTGGGCTCTGAAAGACCCGGACTGGATTTGGCACTGGGCTCTGGAACACCCGGACTGGATTTGGCACTGGGCTCTGGAACACCCGGACTGGATTTGGCACTGGGCTCTTGAACACCTGGACTGGACTTGGCACTGGGCTCTTGAACACCTGGACTGGACTTGGCACTGGGCTCTGGAACACCTGGACTGGACTTAACCTGTCTGGCACCTGGGGTAGCGGGCTGCATCCCTCGCCATCCTTGGACTACCTCCTCTGTTAAGGCAATCAACCATGCGAGCTGACTGGGATCTATCACTAGCCGCGGGGCTTGAGTGGATAGCTCAACGGACTGGTAAATAGCTGCTGGAACGTTGGGCGGTGAAGTCTTCTGTAATGAAGAGTCAAGGGCACAGGGATTCATACGCAGCATTTTATTAGAATAGCTGTACAGGCAATAATCAAAAAACAGCAAACAAGAATAACAGGGGCAGAGCAGATCATAAACGATACACAGGAAGAGGTCGGGGCAGGCAGCAGACAAAGGGGTAAGCAGGAAACAGGCAAGGGTCGTGGGCAGGCAGCAAACAAGAGAAAAAACAATGAACAGGCAAGGGTCGAGGGCAGGCAGCAAACAAGAGAGAGATTCAATAAACAGTCCGGGTAATAACAGGAATCAAACACAAGGGAAAACCGCTTAGAATTGTTGCCAGGCAAAACAAGACTTCGCCCTGAACCAGAGTTCACAGTTTATATAATGTCCATAATCAGAGAAACAGGGAACAGGTGCGTGATGTTGGCCCAGGTATGTTGGCTGCTGGGAAATGTAGTCATGCCCAATTAGAATTTGGGCGACGGTTCCCGCTGATGGCCAGGAGGAGGCGGTGCGGGAACCTTGGAAGTAACATCTGGGCCCTAAAGAGCCTGGATAAACAAAAACAAAATATAAATAAATAGAATGTGAGGAGCAGACAGGTTCAGAAGCACAGGTAAGAATGAACTCAAAAATTAACAGATGTTCAGATAATTTCAATGAATGACAAAAAAATCTAATTCAAGCATAAGAAAAAGCTTAATACATCACTTTACTCACATATTTTAATAAAGATGTACAAACATACTAAACTTATGTGCCAAACTGGTTTCAAACCCAAATACTGAAACGTTCTGGGTTTGCAGCTTAACAAGTTGCACCACTCACTTGACACAATTGTGACCACAGGAATTATTCAGTGTGTTATTCAGCATGTTAATGGTAAGCTAACTTAGTTGCTTGATATCTGAAGGGTCACACTGAAAAGAATGGTAACTGGTTAGCATGTTAACCAATTAGCAAGCTAAGCTAACTAGCATAAGAAGATAAAAAGAGACATTCAACTCTGAAGAGGTATTTCTAAGGAATGGTAGTAAATGTCAAAAATCTGTTTTCCTTAGGGCTTTGTCCAAAGATTGTCTTTAGAATTTTAGACACAATTTGGTGCTGCAATTCCCATATTTGGCATGGACCCCTAGATCACGTGCTGATGAAGCTTATTAAGTTTCATATTGATTGATCAAAGAATGGCCAAGATATAGCCTCTAAACCAATTTTAGGTTGACATAGTTTATATTGCGACATTGTAACTTTTCAACAAAAATGAATAAAAAAATCTGTTCAGTCATTTCTATGCGGCTCGATCCAAAAATCATAGGACCCAATTTTTTGTAAGAATAAGTTTGAAGGAGTAGCAAAAAAACAGAATACTGGTTTTTGCAAAATGGATGTTACTTTAATGGGCAGAATCTTATATGGAATGTGATAACCATGATGACAGCTATCAGATGTTCTACTTCTTTTTCCACAACCAAGTGTTCAAATGTTACAGCCATTTAAAAAGTCAAATTTTAAAACTGTGGTGATGCTATTGAATTGGTCTTACAGGCCCCAAACTTGGTAAATTTGCTATCACTACAAGTGTGCCAAATTTGATCATTTTCTTACCTATGGTTCATAGGCCTGTCACAGACTACCTTTGGGGAATAATAATAATGGGCAGCATTAAAGAGACCTTTCAAGACAAGAAAGAGCACACAAATGCATTACTTAGCATGTTGATGGTAAGCTAACTTAGCTGATAATGTAGCTTAGGGTCAGCCCGATAGTCGAAAAGCCACATAAAAAAAAAAACAGGTTAGCATTCTAACTGATTAGGAAGATAAGATAACTAGCATAAGAGAACAAACATGGGCAAGTTTAATTTTGGGGAGGTATTTTTAGGGAACAATAGCAAGTATCAAAAATATGTTCAGTCATTTTCGTGGAGCTTGGTTCAAAGATCCTCTGACTGGATTTTGGGCAAAATTTATCGAGTTGAGAAATATCTGTTTCTCATTTACTTCAATATGTCGGACAGTCACAATGATAAAAAATAACAAATGACATTGTGATTTATCGACATGTCACATTGGCATAAACCAAGGAACCTAATGAAACAGAAAAAGTTAAAAGCATTGCAGTGCGCAAAAAAGCGTGCAACATGCTGATGATGAAACCTACTAAATTTTGTGCATATATGTCATATCATTTAAAAGATATAACAATTTATGAAAAGTTTAAAAATAGCCAGACATTACAAAACCAGAATTCTGATTCAGCATGAACCAATGACACCAATATCACAATTTTCTAAAACATTTCAAAAGCTACGAGCAAAAAGAGCTTGTAATCAAAAAAGAGCTCGTAATCAAATCAAATTTCACTATTCACAAATTTGGCACAGATCCTCAGATGAATGTGCCGATAAAGTGTACCGAGTTTTGTATCGATCGATCAATGAATGACTGAGAAAAGCCTCCAAAACAATTTTGGGTTGACATTGCTAAGTTTGCAACATTATAACTTTTGAATGAAGATATCTTTTGAATGAAAATAAAAATCTGTTCATTCATTTCTGTGAAGCTCAGTCCAAAGAGCATATGAGGTAATTTTTATAAGAAATGGCCAAAATTTGATGGGATAACAAAAAACACTGAATGCTGTGTCATGGGCAGACTCTGAAACAAAGGTGTAATCCTAGTTGATCAGATTACTATTGATAACCACCCCTATAAGTGTGCCAAATTTCATAATTTTCCTATAACCGGTTCATAGAGTTGCCATAGACTCTCATTGGGAAATAATAATAATATGAACATTTACAATAGGAGCTACAGGAAACCTGTTTTTATAATGCAATTTGAGCTAAGAAACAATTTATGGTACAGTTAGTGTCATGCTTAATAGTTGTTCTGAGTAGTTTGTTTTATTGTGACCAGCAATTTTAGAGATATGTATCTTCCCTATTCAAGTAGATAGGATTTGGCCTTGTATGATCTTGTCTTATTCAGGTTTCCTGGAGACCTTCTGAGACCTTCTTGCTTTCCCAGCCTCAACTGGTGCCTACAATTTAGCCTGTGTAGATATTTCTGCTTGCTTGTTTGTTTTTGCTTTACTGAAAGTAAAAACCAAACTTTAAAAGAGCTACTGAACTTTATGGAAAACACTGACTATTGTGTACATTTGAAAATACCACACTGGAAAATATCTGGAAAATATCTTGAAGCTCCTTTTGGCAGGTACACATAAGGACTGAAATAAACTTTTCCAGTCAGTACCACTAGACCACTAGAATTTAAGAAACAAGAGAATGTCTCGGGTTACTAGACTGTAACCCTGTTCCCTGAAAAAGCATGAACAAGATGCTGCAGTTCATAATGCTAACAAGAATGATACTTGTTTTACCAATTGCGAAGCATGTGTGTTTGAGATCTCGGCTTAACCTATAGTGGCTATAAATTTACGTGAAACAAACCGTTTCAGGTTATAACTTTGTCTGAGGAGACATCTAGGCCTGCCCACAATGCAGAAATGAGGCGCAGCATCTCACTCCCACTTTTTCAGGGAACAGGGKTACAGTTGTGGTCTACTGGTTAARGAGTCGGGCTTGTAATCAGTAGGTTGCTGGTTTGATTCCAGCACTGGCAGGTAGCAACTGAAGTGCCCTTGAGCAAGGCACCTAACCCCTGATAGCTCCTAACTGCAGGAATAGCTGCCCACTGCTCCGGGTGTGTGTTCACGACTCGCAGTGTGTGTTCACACCTCACAAAGGATCATGTCAATTTATTGCCTCCGCGGACATCATTTCGATCATCTCACCACCAGTTAGATTTAATTTAAAACTAACCTAAGCATTTTACCCAAAAAATTCCTTTGGGTCTTCTTTAGGGTCTCTAATGAATACTGGCAAACCAGTCTATATACAGTATATATAAACTATATACAGTATACATTTTTATTTAAATTTGAATTTACTTTTAATTTATTTGTTTTCTGCCAAACGTGTGTCATATTAATACAGTAAACTAATTTCAGGTGTACATTCCCAAAACAGTAGCCATACAGCTAAATCATAAAATACACAGCAGTAATTAACTAGTCCATTGAACATGTTTTAGGACTACAAAAACATCATTCATTAGACTTTGTTGAAACTGGCGTTTCAGGCTGATGACATTTGCAAAGACGTGGGATGTTTTTTGTGTTTGTAGGTTAAGGTGTGGACTTTGAAATGTCATGGTCTGGTGATAATACTACTGAAGTTTCTGAGAAGTCTGTCTCATTTATAAGAAATAATTGTTAAAGAATGACAGTAACCATGTCAATCAGTTTTTTGTTTATTGCTAATTAGTTGGCCTGGGAAAAGTGTGTGAATCCCACAGACAATGAAGGTTGTTTTTGCACAGGCTTTTACCCTTTAAAAACCCTCAGAATAAAATATCAAATGTGTTTAGACACAAGAACACAGTGTCACTGTAAAATAGCTTAACCGTTCATAATCATGAAATGAGTAATGTGTGCATCCACAGCATTAGGATAAAAGTTAAATTATTTATTATTAATTAAACTATTATTATAAAATTTTTAACAGGAAATGGCAGGGAT
>JAZGTK010002632.1:0-30852 GCA_036877625.1 Ambastaia sidthimunki | reverse complement strand
AGATGTTTATATGGCAGAAATGTGAAAAAGGCTAAAAAAAATCTAATTATAAGATTAGATCAAAGTTTGATTTTAATCATTAATTTCAGTGTGACTTCAATCTTAAACATGGTCTTAGTAAATACTTAAGATACATATTTATATGTTAAAGGTTATATTTTCACAGAATAGTTTTTACAGTAAAATAAAAAAAACAGTAAAAAAAAAACAGTAAATCAACTTTAAAACAACTTTAGTTGGGCTGGGTCACAAATTTCTAATCATGTTTTCTGCTACATCAGGCTCATTTCTTATAGCTCTAGTTAATGAAGTCAGTGAAGAATATATTCATGTCTGGGCTGATCAACCAAATCGAGCAGTGATTCCCAGTTGAGGGTACGAGGAACCCAGAGGGGTTTTAAGCAGGTTAGAGGGGAGGGACTTATAGATTGCAATAATGCTTTGATAGACCATTTCTTTAATTAGCAGCGTAACACAATCAGTTTCTTTATAAATGTGTTTAAGACTCTGCATAACTCTGGTTAATGCAATACTGCTCTTTTTCTGTCTTATTCCCATTTTTCCGCATTAAAAATCCTTGCTGCCTTTATCCTATCACGTCCTAACCGATATTAAAGTAAATGCAGCTATATAAACAGATTGGTTTCATTTACTTCACATCATTTTTTCCGCTCATGTTTGTGACAGGAAGCAAATAACGGCCGTGATGACAGAGAAAACATATACAGGCAAACAGTGCCCTCCATATTGAGACAGTAAAGAATAAAAGCTCTGTTTGCTGTGGAGTCAACAAATATTTTATAAGATGTACATGAGTCAAATGTAAATGTTTGGACATTTTTTACAGTTTTTTCTGTCAGAATCAGCTTCTCGTCTTCATCTTCGTCTTGGCTTATGTGTGTTCTCACCGAACACAAGACTCAGACTGTAGAACTAATTCAACACATTTTCTGATTTTAATATGCAAACAATTAAACATCTAATGCAACAAGAAATCGCTGATCACGTACAAACACAACCGTGAGACGACTGTCCCAGTCCTTAAGCTCACATTAAACAGAGCCATAAAACTCTGCTGCTCTTCTAATTGGTAACATTTGTGTTAAAACAGCTAAATAACACAATGTGACCTTTTGTACTTTTGCCTCATTGTCATGTTTTAATCACAAAAGATTTCTTGACTCCACAGCAAACAGAACATTTTTCCTTTACTGTTAATACTTACGGAGGACACTGCATAAAATATTTCCTGATTGCAGCCAATCATCTTTTTCATTGATCACAGTTTTCTTGCCTTTTGCCCACTATTGTTGCATCCAACATCAGAGCACTGAAAGCAAATACATTAAACAGATAAATATGTCTTAAAGTGCTTCAGTTACTTGGTGAATGTAGTGAGAATATTTACCCACATTGATTGTTTTTAGTTTAAAAATGAGTGGCTGTAATATTGTATGTTTTAATAACATTAACGATCATGCTACATTCAAATTAAACATATATGCATTTGGCAGATGTTTTTGTCAAAAGCAAGTTACGATGTATTCGAGTAACATTTTATCAGTACTGGTGTTCTCTGAGAATCAAACCCGTGACCTTGCTATTGCTAGCAGCACGCTCCACCGGTTGAGTTACACGAACACAATTTAAAAGCAAGACATTTTTGGTTTGGTGTCACTAGATGGGCGTCTTACTGATGGTGTTGTGGAGCTACAGATGACAAAAAACAGATTTTCTCAGCGGAGACAATGAAGTCATGCGGTTACACAAACATCAGGACTAGCCTTGAGAAAACAAAGACACGCTTGAACCGGAAAGGTGTCGCTGTCAAACGTCTTGTTTCTGTAGAGTTTCCCCCACATAACGAAGCCACCGAACGACACATTTCTATTTTTAAGTGTCTTGAGGGTTAAAAGCAAGTCTCTGAACTTTCCTAAAAGAGAATTTTAGATTCCTCTCTCCAGAGACGATTCTTTGAGAGAGACTTTTTTGTGTTACTTCTTTGCGAGGACAGATTTTGCACAGCGCAACTTCAACACAGACGCCAACTAACGACTCAAACGAAGCCCTCCATCTCTCTCTACCCATTAGAGTTAGAGACGCCGTCTTCAGCGAAACTTCAAGGGGGCAATTCAACGTGCGTGTCTGACACGGCAGACCATATATTCAGCAAGAAATCTCTCAAACTCATTGTAACACCCCAAACACCTCAGGCATAAATAGCCGACAGGGAGAGTTTATGAACAGCTACTTGAATTTACAGCCTGGAAAGTTAGAAAGAAATAATAGTGCGATTTGCTGACTCATTTCGGTAGGAGAGGGGTAAAACAACAACAGTTAGAAATAGCAACGAGAAAAGGGGAAAAAAAGTCTGAAACTTTCACTTCATTCAAGCAATGTAAAAAATGGGGGAAAGACAGAAACACGGACACGACGGGTCGCCTACGGTGTGACAGACCGGGAACGACGTCCCGCCGAGTTCAAAACAGTGACCTGCCAAGTGTGTATCAAGACGTTTCACAGTAAAACAGTCGAGGAATAAAGGTCACCGTTCAAAATAAGCAAATTTTCGCGCAGCAGATTCTATCTGAACAAACTCATGAAATATTAAGCAGTTTGTGTTTGCAGTTGCCTTGACCCCACCTAACCTTCCGTATAGATTTCTATGATTTATGTATTCATTCCTGGCAGCTGCTGTGCAGGCAATCCCGAGGCTATGTTAACCCCTCGTGTTTCACGGTTTCCCATGGCTAGTTTAACTGATGCTTTAAAATTGATTGCTGTTCATTATTGCAGAAGGTCACCATTTGGCCAATAAGAGCTGATGAGGTTTGTGCCTCTGGTCATTGATCTGGGAACACGGTGGCGCTGGAACGGCGTCCCGTGAATTTACGCGCATCTTCCCGCGGCTCCGTCATGATGCATAACCCGCGTCGTGGAAATTTACGAACGCCATTGCGTATTTGAATGCGTGTTCAGAATCAAGGGCGAAACCGTTTCCCCAGCAACCGAGTCATGTGACCTCACTTAAAGAACTTTGTTTAACATCTAAGCAACCAGATGTTTCAAATCTTTAAAGTCTTTTTGACATAGATTAAGGTTATTTACTAATGAACTCTGAACACAAGGGTGTAATACAACTCTCGTGTCATTTTAGCATTTTAATTCAAGTCAGCCCACAGTTAGTATTCATTCAATGACACAGAGAAGTTATTCACTGATCAAACAGGATTAACTGGAGTGCAGGCAGACTAACAGAAGCCTCCTTCAGGCAGAGCTAATGACTATGAAGGACTTGTGTAATGAAATGAAGGACACAGTAGAAACATTCAGCCATGACTCGGAAGCTCAAAAGCCTCGCTGAATTCTTAGACCTGTTGTTCGTTGTTGATACTGGAATGTTTGCCGAGGTACGAAACCGGCTAATGCTACATACAAATAAATGCTATGTAGATAAAAGAATATACAATCAGAATAATAAATAAAAGTAATGCAACAGAAATGTAACTTTGGGAATTATTTTGTGACAATTCTAAATAAATCAAACTGTAATATTTTAGCATCTTCAAATTAGCCCCTCTTTAAATTTGTTATTGGAGAAGTGTGTGTGTGTGTGTGTGTGTGTGTGTGTGTATTTATCCATTTACTGAGGACACATTTGTACCCAAAAGTGAGCTACACCTGCCAAGCCTGAACAAAACCTCATTTTGGGGATGTCCTCATTTGTAAAAACATTATAAAAATATAGTACAAAATGTTTGTTTGTTTATTTCGGTTAGGGTTGACTGTTATGTTTATGTCCATATAAAACATGAAACCCCAACATGCATGTGTATATACACATATATGCAGCATATATACATTTATGTATAATATCAGTTCTTCGTTTGTTGTTTGTTTTGAAATTAGTTGTAGGTAAAAGTGCAAATCCAATAACAACAAAAAACCCACCCAACATTTTCAAAGTGGTCTCAGACTTTCTGAGCTCACTTTATAAGTGAAAATATCACAAACCTGTTAGCCACCAGTCACAACACGAGGCTGAGCAGAAAGCAATCTAACAGCTATTAAATATTGTGAAACACAGAATAAAACAACACATAATGTCCTGCTAATGCCACATCCAACTCTGGAATTTGAAAATTTGAACTTTTCTGAAGCAGAAAAACTGCCAGTGTAACAGAGGAAAATCTTCCTCATGAGATCACTTTCAAATGATCACAGCTCTGAGCAGGTGAGTTGCACTGACACAAAATGTCAGAGTTTTCCTCAGGAGGGACGAGGAGAGCTGGCTACTTTGTCCTCTCCTCTGGAAGCTGAACGCTTGGTTTGCTTCTGGATGTGGTGTGTTAATGAGGCTGATGGGTTTGATTGAGGTGGGGTGGGAGAGAGAGAGAACCGGCGGAGCGTGAAGGAGTGTGTCGCACCCAAGAATTTACCGCTGCCTCCGTTCATAACAGAATAATAGACTCGTGGCAAAAAAATAACCGGCTTTGTTTGACTTCAGCAGCCCAAGACATAACATGTTTTGCTGGGTGTCATCTGCTGATGTCAACAACTCGGAAACAGCCATTGTTAGGAAGTTTTATTCCGCGGATTCCAATTTTGCTGCGCTGCCAACACATGCCAATACATACAAGAGCTATTTCTACCTGTGTTTTTTTTAAGTAGGTGTTTTTAGGCAGAGATAGGAAACTAAATCTGTCACAAAAAAACAGTCCGGATTACATCATCGTCATTACTTGCATTTCAAAAATGCTGCTTCACTCGCCAAAAACCACATTCGTGACTTAACGTGAAATTAAATTAATTCATACATTCCAAATACGGAAGACGATCCGCAGTGTTTCGCCGCTGACAACAGAACCTCTCGAAAATTGAAAAGCCAACAGGTACAGCAGAACATTACCATGCTGGTTTTGGACAAGATCCACTATGTTCAGACATGCTTGAGGGGGAAAAAGTTATAAAATCCTTCATTATCCCAAAGCCCCTGTACACCTGAGCCCTTGGTGCTTTTTTGCTTCTGCCAATGAAGGAGTGTGAAGAGAATCAGGTAGCTGTCAGACCGTATCTTATCATGTCTCCACAGAAAGACACAATATGTCTCTCCTGATGGTCTTGAACTCAGACTGAGATCTGTGAGGGTTTTATTCCTTAAACCAGAGAACACAGCTCACCGGATCAGAGGATGCATGTGTGCTTACAAATTGCATTACCCTCGTATATTTGTATCCGATTTACAATTACATTTAGCTACTAAAATACAAGCCTCGTAAAGCCGTGATTTACAGTGAGTTTAGAAGAGATGTGGATCAGAGTAACTGTTTTAAATTCACTACAAACCACAACTTTACTGTAGACTTATTCCATATACCTGGCAGGGTTTCATAAGCACACACCAACAAAAATGTAATAATATTGATTAAAAATATATTCTTCCGCCAAGCAAAGTAGTTCTTTCAAAACGGATGCAGCGGTGCATTAATACTGATGTAATGAGGTCACAGGTGTATGTTTATAGGGTAATTTACAACAGCTTGGAACGCAGCTCAACCAATCATAATCAAGAACCGGAACTATCGGTTTTAGAATTCCTTTATTCGCTCTTAGCAGTTTTTTTACTCCAGCGACTTATAATAAAAATTTGCACAGAGAAAAAATGTGGGTCTTTTATTGGGGCCTCATTATCAGATGCTACATCTTTTGGAGCTACAGTATCCAGGGAAGCGAGAACAAAATTGAAGATCTCATCAGCACGGGAACACATCACTTGAAATGCAGAATGTCGTAGCCTACACTGTGTGTAGGCAGATAGCACAGCGCTCCAGGCAGATATGCATCAGGCTATGAACATCCTGTTCGCAGCTTGCAGCTGGCTCAAAGCTACGTACAACATCCAGAGGTTACTTCCTGTGAGGCCAGACAGTGTAAGGTCATTCATACATATGGATTGAGTGACATATTTAAATGTACATTTATGCATTTGGCGAACACGTTTACCCAAAGCGACTTACAATATACAATTGATCAGTACTTGCGCTCAATGGGACTCGAACCCACGACCTTTGCGCTGCTAACACAACGCTCTACCAACTGAGCTTTGTGTAACAGGAACACTGAATCCAACATTTACTGAATATGTTGCTTTGTTTTAGCTAAACAAATTTGCAAATGATGTTCCCTTAAGCTAGGCAGGAAATATTATTTAAAAATGCTAACAAACACATCACTTAATGGGACTTAATGGAAACAAAATGAACCGGTTTAGATTGCAAGCAAACATTTTCAAAGACCTGCACCAATGTAGGTTAACATGAATAGGTTAGGACAGCATCGCCATGAGCGACACAGCAGAATGGTGATAAAGTCTTCTGGGGGGACTTGTGGTTCTCTCCTGACCCCTGGTGACGTGTTGTGTGTACTGAAAGTAAGTTAAAGCCGCTATGTGTAATTTTGACATTAACATAATTTCTTCTTTCTCAGCTTAATGTGTACAGACAGCTGTAAATAAACCTTTTGTAGGTTGATTTCTTGGTAAATTGGTGCTTTCAAAACATCGCTGCGCTTGTTCCAGCATCCACAGTCAACACAGCTCAACCAATAGCGTGTCATCGAGGCCAGACTGTCTGTTTGATGACCAATGGCAGATGAGGAAGCTGTTTAGAAGCAGTTATTGTTTCTCTGTTGTGTTTTGTGCTGCAGGAAGAGCAGAAATTATTTCACTTTTCGTTCTGTCTTACTAACAATATTGCATGTAAATAAAGTTCCAAGAATAACCTACAAAAACGTTGTAATCAAGAGAAACAGGAACAGAAAGGTGCTCCTGTAGCTCAACTGGTAGAGCATTGTGTTAGCAGCGCAAAGGTTGTGGGTTCGATCCCAGTGAACACAAGTACTGATAAAAATGTATACCTTGAATTCACTGTAAGTCACTTTGGATAAAAGTGTCTGCCAAATGAGTAAATAAATTGCCATTTTTAATAAGCCTAAATTTTAACCCACACACACACCCTTCGACTACACTGAATCATTTCAGTACGACTGCAAGTGAACCGTTCAAAACCTTTCATTCATTCTTGATTTTTTTCTTACTAGTGTTCTCTGTGTGAACAGATGAGTGCAGATGTGCTTATAGTAGATCTTTTGTTTCCTGCTGTGTATTCACCTGAGGTTGATAAAACAGAAACCGACCTCTGAGTGTCACACCACCAGCTATTTATAGCACACTCACTGTCCTTATCTTCCAGGTAAAAGAGAAATGTTGCTGAGATCGCTTAATTGCGTATATTTCAAACACATGAAGCCTTACAATCTTGATCTCTCTTTATCTCACTCTCTCACTTTTAAGACTACAGAGTAATTGAAAAGAAATCAACCTATACATTCTCTCAAATGTTTTCAGTATTACTAAAATGTGTTTTCATAGCATCTGATACTGCAGCTGTTCTGGAATCATATCGTAAATTAAAATGTCATCATTTGCATTAGAAAGGATTCATATATTTAACACACCAAAAAATAACTTCTCATTCTTTTCTCAGCCGGTGCAGATGAATTCTACGCTCAGATACGCAAAGAAATAACATTTCTGAGTAAAAATGACCCTCCCCCAGCAACCACGGCTCAAGGTTACACATTGATTCAAACTGCATTTATAAAGCTCACAGTTGAACAGCTTTCTGGCATGACTGCATTGCAATCATAGTTCTTGCGACACTTTTTAACACTAAAACACAGCCGCAGTAAAGGCTAGAGCAGCAATTAAAACTCAACATTGATTTTTTTGGTTTCCCCACTAGAGCAGTTTCTTCAATGAGTTTGCCAGTAAACGTGAAGTTCTGTGTCATTAAATAGTGCATTGAGTCTATATGTCTTCTGTACATTATACATTCCTACATTTATTAATATCTTAACAATAGATTATGAAATGATTAGTCATTAAGGTATTATGGAATTTCAATTCATAGGAATTAGCAAGGAATTTACTAGTTTTCTGTTATGGGTTGGAGTGTGAGTTAGGGTTTGTTTATATTGCTTATAACTAGCTGTGTATAAAAACAATGGAAGTCTATGGAATGTCCTCATTTAGGTAAGTCAATGTGTGTATGTGTGTGTTAAACATTATATTTTATAAAATCGACTGGTGAGGACAATTAGGTGATCCTCAAAACACTCATAAATCAGCCAAATCATGTTTTGCTTTATATCTACTGATACCAGCAGATTTCAGTGACACTTAGGGGATAGAAAATATCATTAGCCTGTAATGAAATCAATGCAAGTCTATGAGATGTCTCAGCTAATATAATGAAACAAACCTGCGTGTGTGTGTGTGTGTGTGTGTGTGTGTGTGTTTCTAGGGCAGTGTAGAGAGAACACACAGTACTATCATACACGTCAGACTCAAACAAAGTATTTAAGACTAAACAGCTTCACAGAACTCAGAGTTAGACCAGCACTCACATGGCCAGACACACACTCCCTTTAATTCACACTCTCTAACCTGCATAACTCAACCCAGAAACTGCTAGTTAACACTGTTCACAGGCACACATGTGAAATGAAAGCAGATTTGTTTACCAAGCAGTTTGTGCTTGTATTCCAAAGAAGTTACAATAGTAACTTCGCATGAACATTGTCAGAGGAAGATGTGCATTCTTTGACTTTCTGGAGCTCAGGAGAGGATGGGGAGGCCTTCATTCACTGTGCCGTTCGGGAAAGGATGAGATTGGATGAGAGGAGGAGAGAAATAAGGATTGGAGGGGAGGAATGAACAAAACATTTGTTTGTTATCAGGAGAAACTCTCTTCCAAGGTCTCCCCGTAGAGTTTCTGACCCAGCACGCCTCCCTGCAGCTTCAGACGAACAAGACCACTACAACCAGAAGACACCACACCAACAGACTCCTGACAGACACCAACCTGCCCTCACCTGAGCTTCTGCTGAGCTCGGGATCACAAATACATGAAGCTCTGCTTCAGAACGCTACACTGAGGGCCCAGCCGTTCATCTCAGAGGAAAGATAGGAGGTCTGAGGAGAAGATGACAATGAGGATGGTGTTGCTGATGTTGCTGTACTTCAGCTTTGGCTGGTCCACGCCACACACAGAAGACACATTTGCTGGATTGCATTTCTGCGTGTTTAACGGTACAACTCGCGGTTATTTCTGTCTGGGCAACAAGGTTTATGAAGTGCCAAGAAATGTACCAAAAAACACCACATTTGTGTGAGTATAAATACACACACATTTAAAAAACATAATCAACAAAGACAACTAACCAATGAATGACCAAAATCTCAGGTTAGAAACATCATGTTTTGATGCTGCTAGGTTGTTTTGGTGATGTGTGAGTAAAATTAGCTTAGTCAACTTTCAAGTTTGTTTTTTATTCGAATGTAAATACGAATCATTTTAAATGTGGTTTTCAATTCACACCCGTCAAAACTTGATACATTGAAAATGTCAGGTTGGCAACAACTTTGTTATTGTTCCAGAAATTGTTATTGTGGTTTTGGCAAAGCAGAGAACGCGATTGACAAGGAATCATTGTTTCTATTGTGAGTTCCACAATATATTTTTGTAATCTCAAGGTTGCTGACCTGTAGACAAACTCTCAAACTTGACACGGAGGAGTTTTTTATTATTATTGTTTGTTTTATCGAATGTTGGTCATGTAATGCGATGCATTAATGCCATGCATTATTTTAGTTAGTTTAACCAGAGAAAGAGAGAGACAGAGAAAGAGAGAGACAGAGAGAGAGAGAGGTAAACATGAAGACTTCTTTTGCTCCTCCAGCAGGTTAATCTTGGATTGTGTTTCTGTTGTGAATCAGCTGTCAGTCAGTTTTGATAAAGTTGCCCAGCTGAATGTGTCTGAAGATGCCCACATGCTGTACACCCGACAGGGCCTCTCTGCTCTGATCCTCCACACGTCTGTCTACTTTTCATGTTGTTTAGCTACTTTTAACTCTCCTGTTTTGGAGGCAACACCAAAAGCTTTACAGCTTGTGTGTCTCACAGACGTTCCTCTCAGCACAGCAGGAAATAAGTGTTCTGTTCTTCATAGGAATTTTTCAGGCTGCAAATGTTTTCTGTCTTATAATATTGCAGCTGTGAACATCACAGTAGTTTTAAATACACTGATAGCTTTAAAGTGTGATGAGTTTTCATAGCACCATTAGTTTATAGCAATTAGTAACAAACACCTCCCAGCTGCCACTGGTCACACACAAATTCACACCATCGGTTTAGCAACTGATGTTGAAAGCTATTTATCTATCTGTCTGTCTGTCTGTCTGTCTGTCTGTCTATCGACCACTTATCGAAAAAATATTCACTTCTCTGTCTTCTCATATTGCTTTTATAACATTATAACATGTATCACTATATAACAATGAAACGGATTCGTAAGTGTCAGGGACAAATAAATAAAAATGTACTTAAATTACCTGAGAATCAAAACAGAAAAACAACAGATTTAAATGTAGCTTCAGTCTCCGTATCTCTTGCACAACAGCCTCATTTCCATTACCTCACACTTTATGACCAGCACCTTAATGTGAGTGAATGTGCTGTCTGAGTGTTTGAGGCATTACAGGAACGTATATCCTCAGACAGACGCACACAGACGATAATAGCAGCGCACGGTGAGGAAAAAGCTAGACAGTAAATAGATCGTGACTGTAAATAAGCCAGTGAGCAATTGTTTCTGTTCTTGGTAACAGGACACCACATCATCAAAGCACTTTATATCATCTTATTCCACACACGCTAACTTTAAATAAATACCTATTAGATTCCTGCCGGAGAAGCAAATCTGTTTGTCAATTCACCGAGATTCTTGGAAAGATGTTGCTGAATTTGATCCAGTGTTGTTTTTTATCTGCTTGGTGTTACAGCTACGTGGAGATCAAATTAAAAGATTAAAAACTAGCTGATCTGATGACAAACATAAATAAAACATCCATATCAACATTTACGTGTGCGGCAGGCGTTTTAATCCAAAGCGATTTACAGTGTTCACCGGGAATCAAACCCATGATCTCGCCGTCGCTAGCGCCATGCTCTACCAGTTGAGCTCCAGGAATGAGATCGTGGCCGTCTGAAATAGCTCTGCCAGCCTTCCTGTGTGCTGGTTCATAATATCACATTCACCTCTGAATAGACTGTGATATTTATAGCTACAGTTGACAAATGTGATGGTGAATCACATCTCTTCTGTCTAATTTTGAGCAGGGAGATCAAGTTGACTCAGATTGGCGTGTTTCGACGGGCCGCCTTCTCTGAACTACACCAGCTGAAGAAAATGTGAGTGCAACAAAGGTCACTGGGTTGTTTACTATTAAGTGGATGTGTGTAGTCAGCAAGAATCCACATGGAGATTTGAAAAACATGAGCGCTGTAATCATAAACATAATAAAGGCTTTATGCAAATACAACTAATGAAACATTTTGCACACAACTTTTTAAGTCATGGCAGATTTGCGCTTAGTTTTGGCTGAATGCAAAACCTCGTATAAACAAATGATATTTAGTCTTGATTGAATTTGTTTAGACTTTGATATGGAACATGATGTTTAACAAGTGACCCAAAACACTTTAGATTTGTATCACAGACAAATACTCAAAAATCGCTTACTGTGATTCTGTGTAATATGTATATCACATCTGAATGTATAGTCATTTGAATGTAAAGACAAAACACAGCACAAACATTAAACCCTGTGCATGCTACATATGTTTTTTGCAATCAACTTGTCTTTGTACTTGTAAAGTCTTATAGTAATTTTATATAACATATATGCATATATGTCATGTGATTATGTATGTTATGTTTGCTAGAGTGGTGTCAGAAAATGGAGCCCTCGAGCGAATCGAAGCTTTTGCCTTTTCAAATCTCACAGAGCTACAAGAAGTGTGAGTTACCGCACGTTTGTTGGCTTTATTTTAACATATTTTAGCGTATAGAGATAGTAGCTTATATTAAACAAACAGAGAGAAAAGCTAAAGATTATCATCAAGAGTCTAAACACCCAGCTAACAGGAAACGATCTCAGAATGTTTGCTAATGTTCTCAAAGTTATCAATTTTTATCTCATATATATCAAAAAGTTATTCTTACAATTTAGTGGAAGGTTTTTAAAGCATTACAGAATCGAAACAAATGTTTGAACCAAGCAATAATGTTAATGAACCATCTAAAAACTGGATGTTTTGAACATTCCTATAACATTCATAACATTATTAATGGTCTTGTTACCTAAGAGAAACATTAGGGAAACATTCTTACAACCTAAAAGTGTTAGCTGGGGATTGTAGTCATATAAATGCTATGAAACCACAATAGAAATACTGACTGGCGTTTTGTTTATGTTTTGCACAGAACTATTACAAAATCGAAAAATCTCGTCATTCACAAAGACGCCTTCTGGAGACTTCCAAAACTCCAGTATCTGTGAGTGCTTGAGTTTTTATGAATGGTGCCTCCAGTAAAACACAACTCTGAATGATTGTGGTGTCATGCTGTGGTCAAGCGAGCTGAAGGAAGTGTATTCCCCCACCAGCCTCAGCCCACCATTATGTTAAGAGTTCTGAATGACCTAAAGACGGGTCAATATCCATATCAAATGTTTCTCACAGGAAACAAAGTCTGCGGATACAAAGACAAAACACAAATGTCTCCTTGATGTATTACATTCATTAATCTTGTCTGCATGAATGTTCTTCCAGGACTATATCCAACACGGGTCTTAAAATCCTACCTGATTTCTCCAAAATCAACTCTGCTACCCCTGAATTTCTGTTGTAAGTCCTCACTGTCACTGTTTAAATCTTTGTACTCTGGTTGACGTGTCATACTAAACGATTTGCTGTCTTCTAAATTCTGACTGAATTCTTACATTGCACCATTTTAAAAATGTTTACATTTATCAAACATATGTTATAGTGATCTACAGGATAACATGCACATAGAAAAGATTCCCAGTAACGCCTTTCTAGGACTGACCAATGCAACCATTACTGAACTGTAAGTACTATATACACAGTATGTACAGTATATATGTATATATATGTGTGTGTGTATACATATATATACATATACACATATACATATATACATATACACACACACATATACATACATACATACATATATACATTGTATGTATACTGTATGTTCATATATGTATATATGTGTACTGTGTGTGTGTATATATTATATATGGTCTAACTTAATGTATTTCTGCAGGAGATTAACAAAGAATGGAATACGTGAGATAGATCCCTACGCATTCAATGGAACCAGAATTGAAAAACTGTAAGTTCAGCCACACTTTTGACATATCGCCTCTATAAGTTTTCATCTCTCATAAAACCTCTAATCTTTCACCATCTCTCTTTCTTTCTCTCTCACAGCTTTCTCATGGGAAACCAGCAGTTGAGCCGTATCCACAGTCACGCTTTTATAGGAGCTGAAGGCCCCATCGTTCTGTAAGCATGAACAACTCTGACTTTCAACAACAATTGAACTCACCAGCTGCCGCACACACACACACACACACACACATCACGTCCTTTAACCCTCAAAGCCTGTACACACAGGTCTCAGTTACCTGCTTTGTGCACTATTAACTCTGTTGTTCACTATTTTTCTGCTGATTGAACATTTTCACAGGGTGTTTTTCATGTGTACACACTTGCAATCCTAAATATGCAGTTTTTTATAGTGGAGTCCAAAATTCTGTGACCGCTGGGGTAAATCCTTCAGCTTTGCTTTAGTCTTATAAGGCATTTATTCCTAATTATAAATTATATTACCAGCTTGCACTTGAGGACCTGATAATCCACAGAAATTGACTTTGCCAAGTAAAGACATGTTCCTCGATCAACATTTTTGGTCAATCTTTCTGTCAGCCAATCAGATTGAAGCATTAGGTTTGAGTCTGACAGGTTTAGGTTTAGGACTGGGTTAGTGGAGTAAAGGCCTTATCAGACTAGTTTAGGCACAGGTGTACTTTAAATCTTTACTCAGAAAAAAAACATAAAACACATTAAATAAATTACAGTAAACCAGAATTATTTATATGTTCCAGTTTGTCTTACACTGTAATGTTCTCTATAGTCTTCTTATAATGATATAAGTAGATTTATTTTCTATCATGTCTTTGAACCTCTCAAAGGTTTTGATAGGCGTGCCTTATTCAAGTAAATGTCTACAAATGTAACACATGTCCACTGATATGATTGGTGAACAGATTTGCATATTATACATGATAAAAACATGTATACATTATACATGATGAAAACACTGATACTCACGTGTGTTGCGACGTCACTGTCCATCACAGTCACAGCGTCATGTTTAATATTCAGAACTGTGTCGTGTTTAAACAAACTGTGTCTTACAGACGCGAAATAAAACTTAAACGTAAAATAAAAAACGTTCATTCACGGTTTCCTAATGTTAGTATAACAACGTGTTTGTCCACAGAACGTCTTTTAATCCTCGGCGGCATCTTTATTATTTTGTCTCTTGTGTTTACTTTACTACATGTGCGAATCGGTGGGCGGGGCTAAATGCAAAACGTCAGTGTGTGACGTTTTGCATTTCGTAGTTATATGGAGACCGATTCTATTTTTGGGGGGCAAATGAGGATTTTCTGAATAATCTTTATGTTAAAAGATCAGGGAAAACCTTTAATGTTATATTTTATAATTAGTTTATATTTTTATAAAATGGTGTTTTGAATTACAGATTTTAATATGATCTTTTGGACTCCCAGTATGTACACTACACATGAACAAACACCATAAGTTTCAATGACAAAACTGATATGTTTTTACTGATAAGTCAAGCAAGCTAAATACATACAATCCTGTATTTGATTGCTGTCATTACAGGGATATCTCACGCACTTCCGTCCACACCCTGCCTGAGAGCATGCTGAAGACCCTCAAACTCCTGACCGCTGTCTCTGTCTACTCTCTGAGGAGGCTCCCCAGCCTGGAGCTGTTCACTGAGCTGACCCAAGCCAACCTGACTTACCCCAGCCACTGCTGTGCCTTCAAAAACTTCAAGAAGCACAAGTTAGTTACCAACAAGTACCACAGAAAACCATGTAGACTGATGAGTCACGGCACACTCAGACTATTTCTGTGTTCTGGCAGGTCTGTAAAGAATCAGATGTGTGATGATCCTGGTGCCCTTCGTCTAGAGCCGTATTTCTACGAAGACTACTGTAAAGACGTCATAGAGGTGACCTGCTACCCCAAACCAGATGCCTTCAACCCCTGCGAGGACATCATGGGCTTCACTTTCCTCCGTGTTCTGATCTGGTTCATCAGCGTGCTGGCCATCGTGGGCAACTGCTCCGTTCTCCTGGTGCTCCTCACCAGCCGCTATAAACTCACCGTTCCCCGGTTTCTAATGTGCCACCTGGCTTTTGCAGACCTCTGCATGGGCGTCTACCTGTTGCTCATCGCCGCCGTGGACGTTCACACGCAGTCCCGCTACTACAACTACGCCATCGACTGGCAGACGGGGACAGGGTGCCACGTGGCCGGTTTCTTCACCGTCTTTTCCAGCGAACTGTCCGTCTACACGCTGACCGCCATCACCCTGGAGCGCTGGCACACCATCACTTACGCCATGCAACTGGAACGCCAACTGCACCTGCGACACGCCTGCGCAATAATGGCTGCGGGCTGGCTATTCGCCCTGCTGACCGCCCTGATGCCCATGTTGGGGGTCAGCAGCTACAGCAAGACCAGCATCTGTCTGCCTATGGATGTGGAGATGGGTCTCTCCCAGGGTTTCGTGGTTCTTTTGCTCCTGCTCAACGTAGCCGCATTTCTGGTCGTGTGCGTCTGTTACCTGCGCATCTACCTGACCGTCCGCAACCCCGCCTTCGTCCAAGCCAACGCAGACATGCGCATAGCGAAGCGCATGGCCGTGCTCATCTTCACAGACTTCCTTTGCATGGCACCCATCTCCTTCTTCGCCATCTCTGCAGCCCTGAAACTGCCTCTCATCACCGTCTCTC
Organism: Ambastaia sidthimunki; assembly: GCA_036877625.1. Lineage (NCBI taxonomy): Eukaryota > Metazoa > Chordata > Actinopteri > Cypriniformes > Botiidae > Ambastaia > Ambastaia sidthimunki. The sequence goes on along the minus strand of JAZGTK010002632.1, from coordinate 14,804 downwards.
ATGCCAAAGTGTTGCTGGTGCTCTTTTACCCCATAAACTCCTGCTCCAATCCGTTCCTCTACGCGTTCTTCACCAAAACCTTCAAGAGGGACTTTTTCATTCTCACCAGCAGGTTTGGCTGCTTTAAAACCCGTGCCCACATTTACCGCACTGAGATCTCATCGGGCCAAAATGGAGCTGCCGTGCCTTCACCAAAGACTAGCGATGGAACTCTGTACTCTCTGGTGCATATCGCCCAACTGCACTAACCGTTCGCTCTGTCCACTGTAGTTTAGGTGTGACCAGCAGAAGATACATGCTGCTCAAACCAGCAGGCAAAATAAGGAAAAGATGTAAAGTTGTAAATGATATTGTGAATTATTTTGCTTGACAGATCTCAGACCATTCATAAGATGCTGCTTGACCTTTGACATGGCCTGTAAACATTAGTGTAAACAAAACCAGCTGTCCATTTTAGTATGAATATTGCAGATCATCTAAATAGTTAACAAGCATGTAGCATTACATATTGTCAAATTAATGCACCTATTGTAGTCCAGTAAGTGTGGAGCAGTTTAATGTTACATTTGTGGGTTAAATCAAAGGCAGATAAATGCATGAAATAAATCACTTACGATTTCTAATGAGATTATCCAAGATAAGAGTTTGTCCTAAATCATATTAAACTTTCGGGTCTGGTTTTAAAATGGAAAAGATTGTTTATTACATCGAGTTCTCATCTGTGTTTAAACTTAGAAGACATTTATAGCTCTGTCATCATCCCTCTCTTATCACAAATATTCCAGTCCTTTAGAACTGGAATAGTTTGTTCAAGGTCAGAATAACCTCGCCGGCCAACCGCAGTATGAGAGAGGTTATGAGAAAAGCCCAGAGACAGTTTAAACTGGAGTTATGGCATGTCTAATGAATCTTTCAATGGACATCCACTTAAAATAGAGCTTATGGAGCTTGTGCTTCACAAAATTACCCTCAGAGGTGCAATATAAAGACCAAGAGCGAGTCTCACTGTCCAATCTTGTTCTTTTCATTCTGTTCTTATCTGTGCACCTGCAGTAATGTTTAAGCTCTGAGACAGAGCGCTGTTGTTCTGTTGGGTTTTTTTGGGCAGTTATGTTTGCCTCAGTGTTTCGGAGAGTGTGTGTGTGTGTGTGTGTGTCAGTCACAGCAGCTGTGCTACACGGCACCCTGAACTCACACCTCAGATGGGCAGAGGAAGTCCACAGAGAAGAGGAATCTGTTATGAAGATACGGCTCGTGCATCAAGGCCAGAAGTTCAATGATGCAGGTCAAGGGATAGCAGACAGCAGGAACGCCACACACGGAGAAGGCAGGAGCTTTCATTACAACTGAATCCAGTAGATGCTTATGTTTGTTCCTCAACTTTTTAGGAAATAGAAACCCATGCACATACTTTTTATTTATTATTGTTTTATGCCACTCCGACATCTAAGGCTTTATTCATAAACCCACACTGACACCTGCCCATACTTTGTACCTCTGAAGGAGAGCTGGGTGCTACACAGACTACCATGCTTTTAAAATAAACCGTGAGCATGTAAATGTAGCGATTGTTAATTCTGTATACAATAACAAAATGATTCAAAATGTGTTTTAAAACCGGTCAGCGTTTATGCAAGTACATTTCGAATAACTGTACACACTCCACCACCAGATGACGCTGTAACACATCTAACGCATGTAAAATCATCATATGTTTGACTAGCATTAACAAATGACATTTACAATGCTGCAGTATTTCATATGCATGCCGTGCACAAATGCATTTTTCCTGTCTGCATCCAAAACCCACGTGATCCTCTGTGTGTGTCTAAACAGCAGCAGTTTATTGCGATGAGTGTTTGAAATCTTGTCCATTTATTTTATCATCTGATCGTCAAAAAGATTTTAACAAAACCTCATAAAAGAAATTATGCAAAATACCAAAGATGTATTTATTTAACCGGACACCCCTCGCTTAAGCATTTGACAAATGTGATATGCGTCTCACGGTAAACAGCATGGTGCGGTAATGTCTGAAATGTTTATGTGGAATAATGCTCAGCATTTTACTGTTTTCTGAATAAAACCGTAGACAGTTACAATGTGTACTGCAAAATAAATGAAGCTCATAAGCTATTGTGCTATTTTAAATATAACCACTTCCTGCAAGACTGATACAGCAAACAACAAACTAAATCAGTAAAAGGAACTCTTTTATTCTTTAATACCATATATAATGCAACAATTGCATATCTTTGGCAAAAATAAACTTTATAAACCTTTTATTAACAGAGGTTAGCTTACAAAATGAAAACTCAGGTTCAGTCTGCCACACGTACATGCCAGATGAACACAACTGATGGGCAAGTGGCAACTCAGTTAGTGGACCACATTTCAATAATTATAATAATAATAATTAATAGGCAGCTTTCAGAATTGGCATCAGGTTCTAAAACTACTACTTGCCCCCCTTTGCATTAATACTTACATTCTGTATTAGTACTACAAATGGGGGGGGGGGGTCTAGGAATTGGCAGCCAAAGTTAAAGTGACAGGAACATAGCTTGGAAATAGGCAGTTTTGACTTACTGAATGGCAACACAAAGTTCTAGGTTCTAGTATGCCAGCGTGAGGGGGCAAATGGCAGTTATATTTCACAATTTCACATGCTTGGGTATATAAAATCTTAATGTAGCCTCAAACGAACACTTAAAAACCCAACAAAAAAGGTTCAGGGTTACAGAGTACACACAGCCAGGCAAACTTTGTGAGCAGCAACTTTGGCGAATTCAAAGAGAACACGACCTGGAGTCCAAAATGTTTTAGTTCTCATCCAGCCGTGCGTCTGTCATGTTCCTGTACAGCGTGGTTGGCTGTCCCATCGCCTGAACGCTCCTCGCTACACAAATTCAATTTTCACTCTCACCAATTTCACGTCCTGTGGTTGTGTTCCTATGACTTCCCCCCTCGATCGGCCCCCTGAGTGAGCGTCGGCGATTGTTTTCTCTCTCTTTGTGTGCTTCTCACTGTCTCTTGTTTGCTCTCAAGCTTGAGGAACTCTCTGAAGTTTGTGGAGAAGCATGGAACACGTTGAGCCGCACAGCTCCCCCTACTGGAGGCATCATCACACAGGTTGAACCAGTAAAACATGACAATGGTCTGATTCAGGTAAAGGTGACACGATGGGCCAACAGAGTGTCAAGGAGCAGGAAGGGCAAAGACCGGTTCCGATTTCTTGCAGTAGAGGTACGGAAGTTCTTGCTGTGATTGGCCTTTATTGATTATGGCAAGCACTATGTGCATGGGCAAAGATGTGTTCATCTGAATGAGACAACACCTGGTGACACAGATCAGTAGCATTGGGAAAACACTGAGGTTGATGTGCATGCAACAAAAAGCTTTCTAGACGTCCTTTAGGCTTCTCCACACCTGTACCACAAAGTCATAGTGGTCATGTTGGGGGTGCAAAACTGATCCAATCAGAATGCACGGGGAGTCACATGGTTTTGACATCATAACTGTGGCAGCTACAAGGCTCCCAGGGGCATGCCAACACCACCACATAGGATATAAACCAGCAGTACAAAAATAAAATAACTACAAGTATTTAGGTCAACTAATTATTGCATTTCTCTTCATATCATGTTTATGAACAAATGTCTTTTGATCCAAAATCAACGGCACTTTCAAATTTCTTTTCGTTTTTAAGCTTTTTCCCTCTTTGTTGCAGAAGCAGGAGGACTGGAGAGCTCATAAAATCCATGCATTCATTTTCAGCATAAATATGTTTGTGTCGATTCAGAGGTGGAAGCATGCAAATCATCTAAGTTTGAAGTTTTTTTTTTTAAATCAGCCTCGCTGTTTTTTTTCTTTTTAACGCTGTTTTTTTACATTTAACATCTTCAAACCATCTCATTGAAGAACTCAAATGACGTGGGCTTTTCGTTCCAATCTTCTTTCTGTACAATAAACGTGTCAGTATGGCTTTTCTCTCCTGTTTGTATTGCCATGTTTGATGAGTGGACCAGGATTTTACCCTGATTTAAAAACTACCTCAGTAATTACAAACAAGAAGGAAGAAACACCAGACCAGAAGAGAATTGTTGTGCAGGCCACAGGATGGAGTCACAGAGTAAGGGAGGGGTGGGAAGATTTGCGGGGCTGGGAATCAATTTCTACTGAGCTTCCTGCTCTTGCGTCTCGAAGCGACTAAACTGGTGCGGATGCCGGCCAGGTGTAGGAGCGAACCGGCCGCTTCCTTCAGCTCCTCGTCCACGTCAGGCCGAGAATCTCTCCTGCTCCGCTTCCCTGATAACGGGCCCTGGACCCATCGGCCCGGACCACCTCTCTCCTGCTCACGATGCAAACCCATACTGAAGTCAAGCGGTTGTGAAGGTTTCTGGCGAGGGCACAGACCGGCGGGGGTGCTGCTGTAATTGTGATCCTGCTTTGGGTCCCGACTCACGACCACCACGTCTCTTCGGGACAGATCAATGGGTCCATCTTGTTCATCTGGGTCAAAGAAACAATACACAGAGTGAAGACTGAGAATTCGACACACTTGAGATTGTAAGAAGCATTTTTTGTTAACCAAAAATGATGTAATACATGGATAAAAGAGGAGAAAACCAAAACGGAAGTACATCATGTTGGTGTATGATGGTGGGCTTACATGAGTCAATGTTCTGCTCAGAGGCAGACTTTAACAGCATCATGGCGGTGGCCGCATCAAAATCACATTCTGTAAAGAAAAACAAAAATGTTTGATACACACACAGGTACTGAGCACTAGTGTGCTGCCCGTGTGTGTGTGCGTTTAAGTGAATGAGTCACTTCCACCCAGGAGCGAAACGGTCTCTCTCTTTCTCATTTCAAAGTATCAGTGCCTTGGTTGTCAAGGTTACCAATACAGGAAAGAGATGACATTTCTTTGCAGGATGTAGACTGCGCCAGCAGGGGGTGAGCGGAACAAAAGCAGTTGAGATGAGTGATAGGCTTGGATGTGTGATATGTCTGCTAATGATATGTAAAAGATGTTCTGATGTGAACGTATGGAGGTGATGAAGTCCACTGACCTTTAAGAGCAAAACCCTGCTCAGATGTGAACAGGTGATGAGGAGGAGAGGAGGCACTACAGGAGGGAGAAGATATAATTTAATATCACCTTTATAATTTAATTTACACACAACATGTAACATTATGTAGTAACGTCTGTTCTTTTCTGATAATCCAGTGAATTTTGGTTTTTCATTTATTTTTGTTTTCTTTTGCAACTTGATAGATGCCAGTTAAAAGATCAGATGATTTATAGCAAGTATGTTTGGCATCAGTGCAAAATTCATTAAATTACACTTGATTTTAAAACAAAACTCAACACAGTTTGAGACTGGTTGCGAACACACGCAAATAGGTTGAGAAATCGGTCCCATTACAAACGCTGGAATGTTTTTTTGCAATTATGTTTTTCCGTTGGTACAAAACATGAGGCCAAGTCTATTTTGAATGTTTCAAAACGTGAAATATCAGCAGTAATCTGGCGGTTTAACGTGCTGATTTAGGCCTTGATAAAACAGCAAAATCAGCCACAATTCTTTGCCTCCAATGTGTTGGACATAATCAGGGCAGTGTTGATACCTAGGTGGGGAGGCGGGAGGGGTGCAGAAGGCATGTGCATTCGGGAAGTGCTGTTTCCTCAGAGCTTGCATCAGCATGGGCCGGAACTCGGGGTGAACGCACCACAACGAGCCTTTCCCATTGGTCTAGAAGAAACAGAAAGGGGAGGAGTCAGAACCGCAAGAAACAAGCATGATATCAGCATAGTGGTGTGAGAACGCTGAGGTTAAATGAACACAGGCCAGACCATCTGTCTGCCCAATAAAATGATACGCTGTACATCGCGAACACATTAGCTACAAAATGATCAATGATAAACGAAATTATGATGAGCCCTTGGGAGGGATGTGAAACGGCAGAGTCAAGCCCCTGGTGTTTGCATTTGTGTGTGTGAATAGAAAACTCATCACCCTTTGTCTAAGGTGCGGTCCTGCGGGGGGAATATGACCTTGACTCACTTCGCTAGCCGTGTTCATAAACAGGAAAGAGGAAACATCGCCATGGCAACAGACACCAGGCTGAGACACATGAAACCCACAGATTCACACACAACGTCGCATGTTAATGAAACATACCAACCTCACCGTTCTATAAATCACCAACAGCTCACATACAAAACTATAAAAACACCTGCCTCGCTCCATTTAACCAGCTTTGCGTTCGGCTTGGATCACGTTGGCTTTCAAAAAGCCCTAAACCAATATTCCTCATGACTACCCTGTTAGCACACTGCAGTCAGCAGCTACATACACTGACCTAGTTAGAGAAACATCTGCAGCGATGCCGCGTGAATAATGCTTGAGAAAAATGGTTATTTCAACATGAACCGCGAGGGAATTTCCATCGTGCGCTCGTACCTTCCCTATGCTTCGCTCCACTTTGCAGAAGCACTTGTTGAGGGACAGATTGTGACGCACCGAGTTCTTCCAGCCAGTGGGGGCGCTAGAGAAATAGGGAAAATGCTTGAGGATCCAGCCGTAGATGTCCTTCACTGGGAGAGATTTACTGGGCGACTGCTCGATGGCCATGTAGATCAGTAAGGAGAACGAGAAAGGAGGCTTCGACTTGTACGGATCTCCAGTGTTTCCCACCGAAACCGAAGAGGAGGAGGTGGTGTTGCTGTGTGGAGATCCACCACCTCCCTCGATGTCAAACAGCGGGCTGCTGTTGGGCTGAGCCTCGGGTCCTCCAAGAGTGAAGTTCTGCAGAAGGTTCTCATGAAGCCAGTTCAGGTTGGTTAGCTCGTCATCTTCTGATTCGCCTCCAACGATGCTCAGTGCTCCAGCCCGACCCATCTGGTCCAGGCTGGTGGCCATGGGGCTGGAAGCACTCTCTGCCTCAGGAAGAGTCCCAGCTCCACACATGCCCTGCGCTCCAGGACACTCTGCTTTCTTATCTGGAGACATTCCGATTATCGGACCCATCAAACCAGGAGGATCTGTAGAGGTACAGAGGAGGGTGAAGAGTTTAGAGAAACACTGAAGCACTGGTTAGTAAAACTGTATTTAATAGGAGGTAGTTTATAACATATTAGTGAACTTTATTAAATCATACAAGTCAACAAATCAAAAACACTTTTTCTTTCAGTCAGTAATTTTATAATCAGTGCGAGTGAATTAGTGCTCTGTGTGTGTGTGTGTGTGTGTGTGTGTGTGCAGGGATCTGTGGGTAAAAAGTGCATGTTTGTAGATCGCTACGTAAAACTGCTAAAAGTTTAAACGTTTTCTGCACCTTAAGTGAGTTGAGACAAAACAATCTGTCAGGTTTAATATGAATGAAGTGCGCAGGGATGGATATATTTAATATATCATTACACCCCTAGTTTTTATACATTTGTTTATAATATGTTATTTCTATTATCATATTCACATGAACAACTGTCACTAGCACGCAGTCCATCACTAATTTATCAACACGAGTTTATCAACACGTTCATGTAACGTGGTGGATGAGTGCATATTTTCTTGCATCAGTGAAGCAATGCATTCTCATCTCGTCTTCATTCTTCCTCTTTCTCTTGTGGGAATTAAGACGCCCTTGACGGACCCTTGAGAACGAAGTTAAGGGCCTCTTAGGTGTCTGCTCAAAAGTCTAAGAGAACCCGACCCTCATCTTCACTGTGATTCCACACCAGCACAACTCAAGGGTTCTCAGACTGATCCACTTAAGAACTGCAGGTCTGTTGTGAGTGAGGCGTAATGGGACGGACGCAGCTGGAGAACATAAGTGATATTCGGTTCCAGCCCCTCCATCTGATTGCTGGGCCCCACACAGCCTGCAGAAACAGGAAGCCCTGCAGGCAGTGGATAATAACTCACGGAAACCAATCAGAAAAGCTACACTGACGCAGACTAAGTGACTTCCCTTAATGGACAGCCAAGAAAAGCGCACAGAATATTGATAAATAAATAATCAGCCCAAGTAAAAGAGACTGAGTGCTTAGAAGAGCGAACGCTTTCTGCCCACTATTATACCCACTGCCATGGAAACCATACAGCCCATCAATAAATAAATAATCACACAAAGTGCTTCTCTGAATCACTCTCTCGTCTGCTCTGGAGAACAGATGAGAGGTAGCCGGGAGGGGGTCCGTCCTTCCCTTCCAGATCATTCAAACACACCCAAAACACAAATACAAACATCTACCTTTGATGTGCTGACAAAAACAACGAATAATGTTCTGACCCACCTTACTCAAAATGTTTCTACAACGATTTCTTGATGAAACTTGATGTTTCCCTGTTCACATCATTAAACCCGCTGTTCTATTTTTCAGTAACTTTGGTTGTCGTTCTCCATGGACACTGAAAACCAGGCATGGCCTTCATGGCATATTTAGGTCTGCCTGCTTCCCGTCCCAACCGGGGACCTGATTGTGATGCTCAAGGCAGCTCTCGTTAGCAAGACAAATCTAACGGCCAACGAGCTCATCAGCTCATCTCCGAACGCTCCATCCACACAGACGGACAATGCTAATGACACGACTCTACGGCTCTTAACCACTTAAAACACAAATAGACGCAAACAAACCCACTATCAGCTTTAGCTTCAGGGAGGGGCAGTTACGCTGATACCCTGCTTAATCCCTGTTAGCGGGAATAAAAGCCCACAGCCGGGGCACTTATTTAACGCTGATGATTATCATAAGCAGTCTATGGATGCTCTAACATTAACAGAAAAATATATGATTGTGTATGATTGAAAGGTTGTGGGTTCGATTCCCAGGGAACATAAGTCTTGATAAATTGTATACATTGAATTCACTGTCACTTTGGATGAAAGCGTCTACCAAATGCATAAATGTACATGTATGAGATGTATGAACTTGGATGACATTAATAACTATTGCTTAAAAACAGGGGTATGAACAAACCGCTAACCGCAGGTACTAAACTTGCACTAGACATGTTGAGAAAAGTGTGCTATTACTTCAGGCTACCTGATTAATTTCTGTGCCTACTGGAAGATAAAATGGATTAAAAACCCCATAGATTTACACTGAAGGACAGACTAGAATTCCAGAGCCTCGGGGCAGATTCTTTGAACCAGACAGCAACCCCCTAGCAACCACCCTCAACACCCTAGCAACCGCACAACTACATTTAAAAACCACCCATACCACTCTAGTGGTGGTGATATTTAAGTAGGACAATAAACACAATATTTATAAAGAGAATGTAAAACAATTTTTCTTATTAACATTAAAGTGTACAATGACCTGATGGATGATATAAAAAAAAATTCACCAGCGTTCAGTGAATAATTTCCATCAGAGTTTGAAGGAGGATTTATTCAGTATTGAATCGCTGATGTTTGCATTAGCGACTGAAGCACAGAGCAGCGTGGAGAGCGGTGGATGTGTAATAAAACAGTTGGAGATGGAGATCAAGGGGTCTGCTACGTGTTTAACAAGCTTAAACAGCCCATCTGAATTATAGGTTTCTGCAAAAAAAATAAAAAAAACAAGCAGAGAGCTTTTCTATCCTGTAGCTGCTGGTATTGGTCTGTCAAGCATCAATTCACAGCTTCCATCTCCATCGCTGTGTGAGAGCTGATCCAAAGCCCAGCAGGAAAGTCACCTCAGAAACCCTTTAGAAAGCTGCTGGACTTTATTCTTCTCCGTATAAACCAGAATTCAGGTATTCTCCTTGATGTCAAGAAGACATCTGACAGAGACTAATAGATTAACTTCCAGAGACAATAAGCTCACAAGAAACTTTCAAAGGATTCGCACAGCACAAAGACCTTGTTGTTGTTCGTTTGTTTGGGGCCTTTTGCCACAACTCTGCATCACATTTTAAAGCTAAGCTGCTTAAAGACATTCGTAAGCGAGAGTTCTTGAGAAATCTGTAATCTACTGTAGTAAACACAATGCCTGAGTTTGTTTCATGCCACCTGCCACATTAAACAACCAAAATTCAAACTGAAAACTTCACTAAAAATATGAACGACTAATTAAATTCGATCCACGTGAGCGTGCATATCAAAGTTTACTGTAGGATCCGTTTCTAAATGGCTTAAATGATGGTGGTCTATATGCATTTATACACACAAGGCCTCACACAATATCCACAGCGTGCTGTCTGGCCGTCGCCCTGTGCCATTGTCACACCCTACAGTCTCAATTAAACACACCCTGTTTATTTACACAGGAGTGACCCACACAATAGAGGCCATTGTAAACACAACGACACAGAGGCTATGGCACCGGGACAAGCTCTCCTCATCACGGCAGCGCCTGATATTAGCATCACTGTCAATGGACAGAGGGGCCCTAATGGCCTGCCGGCTGCCCTACGGACTTAAATCCTTCATAAAGCAGGATAGGAAAGCTAAAGGAGAAAAGCGTGACAAACCAAGTCTATAAACAGAGGGTTGGGTTGGGGGTTGGGGTGGGCACGAGGTGTGACACGGCCCAGGCAAATGAGGGGGAAAAAAACACGCATTTGCAACTGAAATCCAGAGCAGTCGCCTATATTTGATTACCACGCCCCAGTGTCACCGCGTAGCCATGACAACCACAGCGTTATAGCCTCCCGGGGATGCGAGTTGTGCCTCCTGGTCTAATGTTGAGGACATGAACAAAAAGAGGCTAACAGATGAGAAATATGTGCAGCTGGAGGCATAATGAGAGGATGGAAATGGGAGGGGTCACCAAACAAAGCCGTTGTCGTTAAAGGGCCCATAAAAGCTTGGACATAAGTTGGATTTGCTTTTCAATTGAGTGTGGATAAGCCACAGACTTCTGCTGAACAAAAATATCACCAAAACCACTTTAAAGTGTCCACTATGCTTAAGCACGTTTGATACGTTTCAGAGAAAAGCAATCGTACATTATTACACATTTACTGAACATGTTTTGCCATTCACGCCAAATGTAAATTTGTGGTTTCACTAACAACACAAAGCTGGACTATTTTAACTGATCCCACGATTTCAACGAAAACCAGGAAGCTAAATCATGCCAAGAAGCCTTTATGATTTTTGACTGTTTTCATTGCTGAAGTTGTTGTTGATCGTTTTCATCACAAAAACTCTTCATCAAACTAGTTTCCAATCTAGTTTAAAACCGGCAGTCATAAAACTGAAGTGATTAATAAGCTTTTCACTTGCCCCATTGCAGAAACTGACATTAAACTGGACAACCTTTTTATCAATTAACAGTTAAATCCCAAAACAAATACCCTACAAAGGCATTCAAACCTGTCTGAACCTCGTACCCAAAACAGCCATTTAAAAAGCACAACCTGCTTTTAATCAGCATTTGTGTGACGGCCGAGAACCAGATTTTATCCATCATTGTGAGAGTCATAATGAGACTAATTAATTTCCCGTTTAATACCAGGAGAGAAGCAATAAGCAAGGGATCATTTGCTGTGCCCTACAAAAGCCCTCCAGAGAACAGAACCGCTCCGACACTATTGTATTTTCTCCACATTATCGCAGGATCCAGTACTAATGAAGTCTCTTTCAGATACAGCTGGCAATGTGAATTCTCTACATCCTGCAGATCTGTGACCATAAAGCAATTCGATCTCCTCTCAGGTAGCACATAAACATTAAAACACAACTTCAACCCTGTTATCAACAGAGCACAAACATCCCTTTTAGTGCGTCTACGGTCTAAAGTGCACAAGCAGATCTCATGTGACAGACTGGGCAGAAGTTCTCGCTCTCTGACCACGTGTCAATGTCACTCACCCAAACGATCCACCGCCGGAAATAATGAGTGCACGTCCGCATCAGGACATCCAATTTCATCAACAAGTCACGAGGTGATCGGACGGACCTTCGGTTTCGATCTCAGCATATAAATGCATGGATATGCATGCGTATAATGGACCAAATATGACAAAATAACAGCCCCCACCCTCAGATCTCCTGTTACATAGTTGCCCCAGATTCTCACCAGTCAAAGCGAATGTAATTGTAACCTTCAACTATAACCTTTAAATCACTGTTTGTTATGATTACAGTTCAATTCGAATCTTATTCGTATTCGAATCGAGTTTTGCATTCAAATGTAAAGACGCGATTTCGCGCCAGCTAACGTTAAAGTAATGTAATATGAATGTTTCAATACTACATGGTGTTGTGTGCAACTTCCGCAGAAAATGTCACAAGAACGCTCGAATAGAAACGAGGATCTTCAGTTAGCGACGAGCTAAAGCTTCGCTTCGTCTCTCTGGTGAAGTTTGTGTGATTAAACCGTGATTAAAACTCAGCTGTGTACTAGTTATTGTTCTGGTTTAATACTTATTCGTTTGGGGAGCTCTGGGTAAAGGTCTGTACCGGGGCTGGTTTACCGTGTCGTGTCAGCTCGACGGCGAAACGCGTGCATTTCACTCAACTAAGTTAGCTGGTTGGATCACATGGTCTAAAATGTTAATGTCGTTTAACGCGATAAAAACACACGGCGAACTATTTCAATGCGGAAGTGAAACATAAAAACACATCAACTAAATCGAGGAGGTCAATAGACTGTTATTGACCGGATTTATTTCGCGAGAAACGCTTCGTGCCTGTCATCGTGTTGAAACGCGATGCCATTTAATACCTTCCTTTACAAAACCTGCCGTAATAAATAATAATAATAAATAAATGTACTTACATTCGTGCATTATACAGTCGCGTCCGACGACAAAAGCTGCCGCGCGTTCATGCAGTCGCCGTGTGTCAAAAGATCAGCAGCTGCTTCCTCCATCCACGCAGCGCGGAGATCACGCCGCACGGCAACGCTTCCGTACCCCCCCTGCCGTCGCCACGGCAACAGGGCCACTTCAGCCAATCACACCCCCTCCTCTGCGACATCCCCCTGACAACTGCCGCATCGCGGTAGCACTTTTTTAGCAAAGCTAAGCAGTTGCGTTCAGCATGCGCTCCGCGTCGCGTTATTCACGCGTTCTCTGGAGGTTTGTGACGAAAGAGGTTCGTGATGTTAAACGGGGCTAAAATTAAAGCACCAGGCGCGGAAGTGTTCCTTTGACGTCATTTTCTCATTGAGAATTTGGCTTTGACGTTTCATGCGTGTTTTGACCACCAACCAGCTTATGCTGGAAACGAGGTCAGATGCTGTTGCGTCATTTTAGCGGGGGAGTCTCGCGCGCCCGGCGTCCAATCGCGAGCGATTTCGCGACGCGAGATAGACGTACTTAACTAAACTTACCAGACGACTTACATAACTATTATCTTTCCAAACAAGCAGGCAGTATGGCCACAAGTGTATTACATAGTTCCTTTCATATACTGTCATCTGGTCGATAACCATTTAAACCAACCAAATCCAACCAAACAACTGGAAACTAGAAGTGAGTTAAGTAGCCTTAACCATTTAAACCAACCAAATCCAACCAAACAACTGGAAACTAGAAGTGAGTTAAGTAGCCATAACCATAACCATGTTATATGAGCTACTGTTTATGCGTACCCCATGCATGTTGCTTCCCAGTCACATGATTGATTTATGGCATTGAGGTGGGCTGGAGGAGGGTCTGTAATCGTGTTCGGCAGAGGGCAGTAAGGACATAGCTGGGAGGAGATATAACATGGTTACTTCAACCTCAAGGGTCTCACATGCATGAAACATTCACAGATACTGCACAGATATCATAGAAGAAACATTGCACCATTGAATGTTTAATTTTGTGATATGGTCATATTTTGCTATTAAATGTTTTTAAAATGATTAATTTCCCTACCTCTGAAATTAACAAACACTGTTTTCCCAACATTATGAATTTTTGTTAAAGCCCAGGGGCCATTTCATGCAGACATGGAAAATTTCAGTTTTCCAGTTCCATTATGAAATACCAAAGTGTCACTTTTGCGCTCTGAAACAAGATTAAGGAATTTGTCTGTGAAGGAAATGCGATACACTTTTCCACATTTTATCCACAGCTCTGCTTATCAAAGGTAAGGCTGTAATATGAACTTGGACAAGATGTTTTCTGTTTTTGTATCTGAAAACACAGAAACACTCATTGTAATGAGTAATAGAAACTGACTTGTATATGAATTCTCTTAAATCATATGATTTAGATATTTAGACAATTTTACTGTACAAACATCCCATTTTTAATGTCCGATCCGGGCCACTTCTGCTCATTTCTTTAGATAAGCTCTTCAAGGACAGGCATGTGTAAACATTGCGTTTCCATTTGTTTGGCCTCAAAGGTCTGAACTACCTCGTGTGTTTGGAGCGCAGGTTTGTTGAGTTAGTTTAAGCACTAAACCTGTTTTGGGTGTTTTGATAGTACTAGATAAAAAGCTTTCAATTTCTTCTTTTTCATATTATAATTATTAATCAACGTATAATATAATAAAATGTTTAATGTAATACAACTACAAGCCAAAACAAAAATGTGTTTGTTTATTTGACACCTTAAATCCAAACACCACGTTAACCGTTTAATAAATTTAGACTATAAAACACAGACAACCTTTAAACATAAATTATACACCTTGTTAAGAGATAAGGGTGAACGCAGTCATTTTTTCCCATTCAAACGTTTTACCCCTGAAGAAAGTAATAGTACGTTTGAGAAATCTATTTAAATTCATGAAGCCTCATATAACATTATCAGTAGCATAAAAAGCTGTTGTATTTTATATGGAGCGGGTCGCCTCATGGGGGCCATTATTTTGAAATCACATGACCAGCTGAGCGCTGCTTATTTTATCATGGTTATAAC